>WTSP01014431.1:0-34734 GCA_025331215.1 Actenoides lindsayi | reverse complement strand
CCACCTCCCTACAACCTCCCTTCAGGGAGCTGTGGAGAGCAGCAAGGTCTCCTCTCAGCCTCCTCTTCTCCAGACTAAACAACCCCAGCTCCCTCAGTCACTCCTCATCAGACATGTTCTCCAGACCCTTCACCAGCTTCATTGCCCTTCTCTGAACTTGCTCCAGCACCTCAATGTCCTTTTTATCCCACAGTGCCCAAAACTGACCCCAGTGCTCAAGCTGCAGCCTCACCAGTGCCCAGTACATGAAGAGGCAAATCCGTAACCAGTGATGTCCAAATTGCTCCAACCAGTGACATCAAAATTGCTCCACCCCGGAGACGGGCACAAGCTGCACCCACGGCCGCAGCGCGCGGTGAAACCCAACGCACAAATTAACTTTTTCTTTTTTTTTTTTTCTTGAATGACAGTTTTAATGAAAGACACTTCGTCGCTTCGAAAAATCAGCATAAATGATCAGTTGCTAATCTTGTTCTCCCAGTAACTCTGGGAAGTCAAAAATAGAGCAGGCAGAATAAACTGGGGGCTGAGAAGGGAGGTGGGGCTGGAAGCGGGGGTATGTTTTGCTCCTCTTTCTGAGAAATCACATAGCAATTGCAACTGATTAAAAAAAACCCACTTTCTTTCTTTCCCCACAAGAGGTACAATTTGCTGCACCACCAGTCTGTGCAGTAGTTGAGGCTGTCTGTGGGCTCAGCAGAAGGAACAGGATAAGCCATTCTTTGTGCATCTCCCCATCCCCTGCCCTCTGAGACCCCCAGCCCAGCTTGCAGAGCTCACCCATCCCCACCACGCACACAACCCAGCGCAGAGCCCCTGGCACAAGCCGGGCACTACGGGAGCCACCAATGCTCAGGAAATCCTGGAAATCCTCTGACCTTTGCAGGATGGGAATGGTTAGGAGCAGCAGAGTGGGGAGCACAGATTTTCTACCTGTAAATAAGCTCAAAGCCACCAGATCCCCAGTTCCAGACAAATGCCAAGAGGACACTGGACAGCTCGTGGCTTACAACGCTACTCATTAACTCTTCAGGCTAAAGACCAGTCACTGTCCTCACTTCCTTGGCCCCAGGCAGCACCTAATGGCTGGTATCTAATGAAGACCTGCACCAGCCCCAGCGGGAACCAATTCACTTTTTGGCCCCAGGGCACTGCTCTGGTCCAGGCTGGTACAGCAGGTGACATTCCTCACTTTACAAGGCAGCCTGTGCTTTGACTTTGCACTTTCCATCTGTCCTGTTCTACCTAAAATCTTATCCTGGTCCTGTCACCACAGTATCTGAGCTCCCAGTGGTAAAGTATTAATCTTTACAGCATAAGAAGAGACAATTTTGACATTAATATATGACTTCTAACAGCTGCTATCTTCATGGTAGTACCTTTTTTAGTACTTCTTTTCATTTCCATACTTTTTTATGAGGCTATTTTCTTTATTAGTCCATTTTTATAGCTTGTGCAACACCTTCAGTGCCTCCAAGAAATTACTTTATAGATATAATTGTTAATAACATCAAGGATTGAACTTCGAGAAAAAAAAAACAACAACACTGTTTGCAAAGTTATGGATCCCATGGCCACTGTTACATGCCCTTTGTGTTTGTGCAGGTCCTCGTATAGGCAGTGGGTTATAAGCTTTGGTGCCTACAGGACTCAGCAGATGTCTGCACTTCAGATATATAACTAACAGAGCTTTTGGAGATACTCTATTTCTTGTTCTCTGTGTAATTTAGATATCAGTTCTGGAACTATAACAGGGTGTTGATTGGGTTATTGTTTGTTGGGTTTTTTTTCTTTTTATATCAATTTGTAAGAGGCTTTAAAAAATTTTAATGGTACCTGAGCCACCAATTATCTGCAGCCAACACAACAGAGGATAAATACAGCCCATCTTGCCAGAAGGCCCTGGGATGTATAAATGTGCTTCTCCTGTGGCTACTTTATTTTCACGTGCAGCAGATAAACAGAAAAATTGGGAAAACTAGGGCTGGATGACCCTGGAACACTAAGTTATCATTACACGTGCAACCACAGTGTAAATCAAAAGGTACCAGACACGGATCTGAGCCTGCTCCCAACATGCATTCCCAAATTACAGGGGATTTAAGGCCTGGTTCCAGTGGAACTCTGGTTCTGTGAGGAAATACAGTGCTTGTTTGGTTTAACCAAGGAGACAATGTCTTCAACAGCAAAATCTCAAACTCAACCACCTTCTTCAACAGGCAGACCTGGCACTTCTGCCGTCTTCCCTGTATCACAAAGCTCACAGCTTTCTTGGGCCACCGTTAGGAAAGACAGGAGAGCCTTTGTTCTCTTTCCAAACAGGTTTCATAAACTTCATCTATCAGCTGAATAGTCAAATCTGTGTCACTATGGGAAAATAACAGGCAATTTCAAAGTGATGCTACAGCCTGGGAATGGCAGCCTGAGGTTCAGAAACCAGCCAGCCACATTCAGTAGCACCTCATGCAACTCCACAACAGCCCCAGCAAACTCAACTTGGCCAACATCCTACCTCATACGAACACTGGGTTTTGCATACAAAAGACACATACTTATCCCCAAGAAACCTGCATTCTAAAGAGATACAACAGTCAAAGACCTAGATGTGCTCTTACCACTTTTCAGAGAGGAGTTCGGGAGCAAACACATTTTTAGCCCAAAAGGTGATGCTAGATCCCAGGTCTCAGCTTTGCTGCCTACTGGACCCAAGCCTCAGCCAGCATCTTTTTGACACAAGGGCTGAGACTGGTCTTCCTCTGCCTCTTTAAACCTTCTTCTCATTCACCTGGTCCCAGGACTACAATCAGGTTTGAGCCACCTGGCAAAGATTAGTTCCAGGCTGTTACCTGCCTGGTAGCTGGACTGAAGGTAGCTCAAAGCCTTCAAACAGAACCTCTCCTGCTCAAAACTCAGCAATGTTTCATCTTTCCCATCAGTGGTCCCAATACTCTCAAACATTTACCTAATGATCCCTGGGGAAATGGGGCAGGTGCTGCATTGACAAAATAAATTCTTCCATGTCTAAATTTGGAGTCTGCTTGGTGAGCTGAGAGAAGCACCATAGGGGCCAAGTTTTCATGCCAAATATATCACTTGGGTTTCACAGGAGGCTAAATGGAGAGCAGGGTCAGGATGGCAGCATCCCATGGGTGGTGGCACCCTGGGAACAGCTCAGTACCTGAACAGAGGCAGCACATTCCTGATCTGCAGAGGTCCTTTCCAGCTCCTACCATCCTATGATTCTCCACAAACACATTTATCTCCTCCATACTACTCTGCTGTGAAGTTCTACTTCAGCTCTGAATCCAGAAGACTCCCAAAGCCTGCAGATAAAGTTTCTTTGCTTCTCAGAATCCATCTTCCAAGCCCCGTGAAACAAGCTCTCAGTATACTACAAGCAAAGACCTTTGGCCCATGGAGTTTGTTTCCAGTGGTAGCCCATAACTGCTTGTCAGAAAAACCCAGTGTCGACCCCCATTGCATTAATCAATGCCATTCACAAAAGAAAAACAATTTCTTCCAGATTCCTTCCAGTAATTATATTTTGCTCTGAAGCATAAGATTTTATTATGCTTAGTCCCATTTTATTTAGAGCCTGAAGAGAGACCGTGAAGTCTCAGATAGGAGTGATAAAAGCAGATGATGCTCAAGCCCAGCCTTTTGCAAGTCAGCATCTGACCTGAGTTAAAATCATTCAAGCATGATAGGGGGGATGAGGAGGGAAAAAGTCCTTCAGATTTTAATCTATTTGAAGAGAGCAGAAATGCTGGCTGAATCATGAACCCTGGGGAATATGAATGCCTCCCGAAGGAAGAGGGCTTTCTTGTCAATGTTCTTTAAAAAGAAAAGAATGTTTCATGTGGGTGTGTGCTGTTGTTTTTTTTCCCCCACTGTAGAGCAAGTGTCCCATCTTATTTCTCAAATGGTCTTTTCTTTGTTGATGCCTCATCTATTAATAATCCTACACTGGAAGGGGAAAAGAAAAAGCAAGCTTCTGTCAGACGTACAAGCTGTTAGTCTGAGACGGACAAAAATAAACCAAAGCAGCACAATTAGTTGCGACACAGGTCAGTTGCCTGTAGTTGCTCAGTGGCTCTAACTAGAACCTTCATAAACTTGGACAGGGCTCTGGATCCAGAAGCATCCTGGAGATTCGGAGTAAATTTAGAAGGTTTCCTGAACTGTCCGATCCAATCCATTACATTGATATCCTCTATTTGGGTCCAAGACAACATTTTGTTCTTAAAAACATAGAGAAACGAGATCATGCCTGTTCCTCCTGGGGAGTCAGGACATTCTAGGGAGTTTGGAGACAAGACACTCTTAGAGCTTACAGACAGGACACTCAGGAACCTGCCCCAGGTCACAGTGGTTCTTTGAGGTGTGCTGTGGTTTTTCATAACATTCATTACAAGTGAGCTCTGAGCCCTTCAGAACAGTGATGGTTTTCCCCAGATCCCTCCCCCAGCCTGGGGCAGGGTTACCTCCTTTATTCCACAGACAGGGGCCCTGGCTGCCAAAGTTGGCCGAGGAGCTGAGGGTTGGTCACAGGCGGTGGGAGCTGAGCCTACAGTTGGGTGATGCTCCACCCTCAGTCACCTCCACTGTGGGAGGTGGGCAGCATCTCCAGGGAGAGCCTGGGCTGAGCTTAAATTTGCAGCTTCCTGAGGGAAGCCTTCATTTGTTTTCACAGGTCTTCTCTAAACTGTGGCCCTTTGAAAAGGAACAGAATTTGCTGGAAACGTCAGCCCAGAGCTTCGGTGGTGGGTATGTTAAAATGCCACTGGTGAGATCAGTCATACTTCTGAGAGGTGTGAAGTGTATCAGGGAAGCAGCCAACTACCTGCGTCACAGTGCAGGAGACTTGACGGTGCCACCACATTTCCTGCAAAGGCACAGATGCCTCCTGAGCCCACAACAGACCTGCTTTCTTGCCTGCTCACACAGCAACCACAGGAAGAGTCAGCATTACTGAGCCTCCAAGGCAGCACTCCAAGAAGCTCTGGCCTGAGGACATGGAGGTGAAGACGTGAGAGTGAGAAAGAGACAAGTTGAGAGTCCAATGATGAGCAGGACAAAGTGAGGTGGTTCGCAAAATATCATCACTTTACACAGTCTCAGCTGCACTGCCAGCTCCACAAGGCACTGCAGGGTCCCTGGTCCCCGGGGACCAGGATTTCCTGTCCTCTTTTTCCTGCTGGGCAGGAGTATCCTGCTCAGAGCAGATCCGTGATTACCAGCATCACCTTTTGCCATGAGCTCTGCTGCAATCTTCCCAGCCTTTCTCTTCCCCTCAGGTTACCTACCTACAGGAAATTCTATTAAATCATTAAAATAATTATCTGTACTTTTCAGGTCCTTTCAAAAGTCACAGTCTGGCTTGCTGGTTTTCCATTTTCTCCCCAAGTCTATTTGCCTTCTGCAGCAAACCTGCCAGCGTGACTCGAGTAGCTGAGTCTCAGTAAACATGTCATGTTGCCTGGCAGGAGCAAACCACTGTCACACAACAGTACTGGGCTAAAGGCAAATCTGGACCCATATTTTCCTTGAAGAAGGCCAAAGAGAACATCTCCATTCCCAAACAGCACCACAGCCAAAGCTGCTGCACAACCCTCTGCAGCACTTGGTACACGCAGCAGTAGAACTAAGCCTTCTTCTCTGGGGTGCAAGAGAAGGACAGGGTCCTTGGGGATCTCCCTGACTGACAGTTCCTACAGGGATGGATGAGTTAGAGCCCTCATTTTTATAAGGGAAGGTGTCTAGCAAGCAGCCCGGACTGCACCAGCCCCAAGAGCAGAAAGAAAGTGATCCCCATCATTCCCCTTGCACATGGGGAGACATTTGTCACCTTTCCTTGCCAGCACCCAAAGCTTTCAAGCCATGCTGGAGCAAAATGGAGGTGGGCCTACTCCCAAAGACCTTCCAGGTGGAGCGGGGATGGGAACGGGAGCAGTTCCTTCACAGAGGGAAAAAGGTGTGAATTACTCACCTGGAGTCAACACGGATCTAACCAGTCTGAACATCCCTAGCACAGCCCCTTTCCCACTGCTTCCAACACCCTTCTCTAACACATTCTTTTTTCCTCCCACATCATTTCAGCCTTCACCAAACTGGAGCTGGCGGTCCCTGAGCTTTCTGCACCAAGGGAGCCCAGAAGCAGAACATGAGAACGCACGTTTCCATGGGCTACCCGGCCTTCCAGCTTAAGGTGTCAAACAGCAGCAATAAACAATCAAAATATTATTTTCCGAGATAATGCCGGCTCTTCCCAAAGGCAGCGTGAGGTACATTCTACCTAATGCCGTTTCATTTCCGTGGTACGAACCCTCGGCCCGTTGCCAAGCTCTGGAGCCCAGGCTGCGGTATATTAGCATAGGCTGCCTTATCTGCAGGGGAATAAACTCAGACCTGCTGAAAACGGTCGAGTGGAATATCACCATAGAAACTAGGCGAGGAAACGGGTGAAGTGTCTCTCCCCAGCTAATTTCAGCGTGACAGTAACCGGAGAGAGACCGACCGCTTTGGCCCGAGGTGGGGTAGGCGAGAAGGATGCCTGGAGCCGCGCCAGGCAGCCAGCAGATGTGTGCCGGTGGGGAGATCCCCCACCCGCCCCCCGGGCTGTATTTTTAGCAGCAGGCAGGCTTCCTCCCCAGCCACCCACCACCTTCGGCACCGGTGCTGCCGCCGCGTCGGGCCTCCTGGTCCCGCACCCCTCCACTGCGCTTGCGGAGCAAGAAACCGTTTCCTTGTCCTTTTCAGCCCCACATTTCAGTAGTCGAGGAAGGGAATGACCTGGGAGCAGACCACAGAGCCCTCTGAACCTTCTACCTACAGCATAAATTTCTCTCCGGACATAAATTTCTCTTGGGCGGCACAAGGCCTTGTCTGGAGAGAAGTGCATCAGGGAATCCATCTTCACCCACAGTCTAGACCTAATAACCATTGGACCTGATGATATTAAAGGTCTCTTCCAACCAGAACAATTCAGAATTCTATGAAATGCTTTGGAGAAAAGGCAGGAAACGCCAGAGTATTTCCCATTCACCTCCTTCCCTGCCTTGTGGGAGGCTTGGGAGTGCCATGAAACACAACCATGACACCAGCCACACTGAACTGCCCCGAGACATCATGTACAGAGGTCCTCAGCCTTGGTAACATCTAGAGACTAAGCTCCCCAGCTTGTCCCCTCTGCAAATAGTACAAACATCACGTTCGTTTGCACGTGGTTTGTTTTGGTTTTGTTATTGTTTTTGGTTTGGATTTTGTTTTGTTTTGGTTTTTTGGGGGTGTGGGGAGGATATTATTACTATTTTCAATAGTTACAGGCAATTTCTACTTGTACTTCACAAGTAAGAAAAGGAGCCCTTGATTCACTGGCCTATCATTTCTTATTTTTCACATCTCTCATGTCCCCACTTAGTCATCTCTTTACATCAGATGACCCTAGACTTTTCATTAATACTGCTTTAGTTCTACTGTTTTTCATCTTGACAACTTCTATTTCTACTCCATTAGGTGCAAGGATCAGAGAGCAGCTCAGGAAAAGGTCTTTCACTGATATTATGACACTATTTTTTTATCCCATTATAATCCTAACGTGTTTATTAATATTTTCACTATTGCCATGCACTGAGTAAATTCTCCACTTGCTCTCCACCACAGCATCACCCAGATCTTCCTTACCCCTTCTTCCCCACAGTTTCCACTTTCTTAGGGTACAGTTATGATACCAGGAGCTCATATTATCTGTTCCATGGTGTAAATTTTCTTTCTGTGGCTGTCAGCACAACCTTCCACCTGCTATCATCTTGCCCATCCTGCGAGCATGGTCCCCACCTCCTGAAATCCTTCAGTCTTGGCTAATCTCACTAATTACATGAGACTTTGACCCTTGCATCTTCACAAGCCACTTTTCTGCACCATTAACAAATCCATTATACATCAGTGCTAAACCAGATGCTGATAGCGCTTCCTGCTCACAGGGATGCAACAATTAGAGTCTTACATGCAAGCTTAATTTCTTCTGAATCCCATTCCCAAAATATAGATGTGTAGCTATTGTGCTGGAGAAAGTAGTTGTTATTGTCTGGCAAACCAGAGATTAATGACTGACCTACATGTTGAAATTGAGCCTCTAATTGGTTTCAGATCCAATTCATATTTGTACAGGACCTGGTATAATGCAGTCCTGGATCATCTGTGGGCTCTTTGCAAATGCAGATAAATAGGTTAATAAAATGAAATGGTATGTAATAATTTCTTAAATTAAAATATTTTGGACATGATGATTGGAAGCAAAGATTACCCACGACTGAGCCTCGCTTCTGCTGAAAAACTGTAACAAGAAATTCACTTAAATTAAAAGCACTTCTCAGATGCATTGAAATTAGGAACATTGGAGGAAAGCAACTCAGTTCAAAGGGATCTGTACGTGCAGGGGGTGGCACAGAGAGAGGTATTGTATGTATGCATATAGATACATATATATAAAAACACATGTAAAACATACTTTTCCACCTTAACAACTCTAGAAAAGGCTCCTCTTTGGAAGATTCAATGTGAAATGAAGGAAACACGTGGTCCCAAATGGGGTATATGACTGGCTAAAACCTGAAACAAGAACCACTGAAAAAAAGAATCATCAGTAGGATCTTGGGTTCCTCCTCCTAAGTTAAATGAAACCTGCTCTGGCCTTTCCTGAGGTGCTAGATGAAACTGATGGGCCAAGTACCAGAAGACCCTGAGAAATACGGGTATGAACATATCAAACCTCTCAGCTTAAAGCAATGAAAAAAAAAAGTATGCAAATTCATACATGTATATGAACACACAGCTGAGGGCAGAAGAAATCCCAGGTAGAGAAGTGTTTGGAAGTGGCTGGACAGCCTAGCTGCTCCTCTCCTGCCTGAGGGCTTCCAGGACTGGTCTACAACTGGACCAGGGCCATCTCAGGCAAATTGCTTTATAGACAAGTGTACAAACAGACTGTAAGACAATCCTGTCACCGTGCAGCTCGGATCCTAAAAAAGCCCAGACAAAAGGAGCCAAGCCCACGGCACGTTCGGGGCGTTGATTGGCAGGCGACACACTCGATCCAGGAATTTGTTTTGGAAACTGTGTGATCATTTTTCCCCACTCAGCTTCAGCTCCTTTTCCCTCTCAGGGAGAGGCAGAGGGGACATGTGAAACCTTGCTTTGAGAGAGGGGGTGGTTATCGAGTGGTTTTTTGCCTCGAAAATTGTTCCTCCCCTTCCTCACCAAAGCCCGGTTTTACCAACACGCAGCTTGTCACAAAGAGCATTAAACCTTCAAATGAAATGAAGACACGGCTGCTTTCTTATGACTTCACTGAAATCCAGGGAAAACTGGGGGACCCTTCCATGTCCCATCCCCTCCCATCAATTCAGATGCTTCCAAATGATGAAGAAAAACCCAAATGGAATTAAATCTACAAGTATCTCTTGTAGCAATTCATCTATCCTGGGAGGAATAAGGAGGTCTGATGACATAAGCTGCCCTTTTTCTAAGCCTCTTAAGACTTGAAATACTCAGTTCAAGGTTGGGGGTTTTTTTAAAACATTTTCCCAACAAAAACAGAGAAAATAAAAGGCTTTGGTCCCTATGGGGCAAGGGCCAGCTATGCTTTCATCATTGCATCTTGCTGACTCTTGCCTGGATTGGGTACGTCGTCTTCTACTTGACTGCAGCCCTTTCTGATTGCCAGTGTTTGAAGTTTGCTCAACCTTCTCTTTGTTCTACAAAAGCGCTTGTAACCCTCCATGTTTTGCAGGAAAATGCTGGTATAAGATTCTTAACCTTTCAGCATTTCTTTTTTGTTTCCCTCTAAGGTCTGAACTGTTTCAGTAGACCCTTCAGATGTTTTAAACTGAATTTAAGAGCCAGGACCTGCCACCAGCAATGCCCAAGTGCTACAGCAGTAGCATCTAATTCAAGAGAAATGCATTTCACAAGAGACTAGCAACAGAAAATCCTGATTGCAGGCACTTCCCTGGGGTGGGCAAATAACATTTCTGAGTGTAGAAACAACAGAAAAAAATAATTATTGTTGCCTGGACTTGGCCAAAGGAAATTTTCAGTTTCTTCCAAATGAAGAATTTGAGAAAGAAGTTTGCAAGACCATGCGCTTTCCTGGGGAAAAAGTATCTGAGAGAAGCCATGTTAGGTCAACCAAACATTTCGTTTGACCAGAAGGTAACAGATTTATGATGTCTGAGTCATTTAATTAGTTTTTTATTTACAGTTTTACATCAGTGCTATTTCAAAGCACAAAGTCAGAGTATCCTTTCAAATATGTAAAAACAATATATTTACGGGTATCCAAAATGAAGTGCTTTGTATTTTCTTCCTTCCCCATTTTTGGGTTGAAACATCCATCTTTCAACAAATGCATTGACAGATTAAAACAAAACCTCGTGTCTTCCTCCCTTCTGGTCTTGCTTCTGTCCCTGTGTGTACTCTTAACTTGGCCATCCAGAGTGCCCTTTGTTCAGCACAAAGGGTTAATGCTGCTTGTGCAGGAACAAATTTGAAACAGCCCTTACAAACACATCAGAACCAGAGCTTAGAAAATGAGGATGGAGATGACCTTGTGTGCTCCAGCCACAGAATCATGGTTAAGCCACAGCTAAGAGACTTAGTGCTGCCTTTGCTAGGTAAAAGTCCAGGTGGCCAACAGCCTTCTAACAACCTCTTGTCAAATTCAGCAATCACCCAAACCTGTAAAACATCATCACTTGTATAACCAGCTCTTTTCTTACCAATTTTTCCTGCAGTTGGCAAAGACAGTATCTTCTTTCTCCATGAACAGCCCCTGTATTTACAAGACACTTTAGCTGAGAAGGCTCAGCAGACAGCCTTGCCCATCCACTTTTATCCAGCACTATGACTGCATGAAAAGGTGGTAACACTCCCCATAAGCAGAGGACCTGTAACTTGCCAGTTGTGCCATCTCCAGCCACCAGGACCATCTGAATAATCTATCTGGCATTGAAAGCAATTCTGATATCCAGTTTCCATCCCTTCCCTTCCAGCCTGTCTGGGTGAACCAGGCTGCAGAGCTCTTCTCCACCAGGCTCCACAGCATTGACTGACATGTTGGTCCCAACCATCTTGACCCCTTCACAGCAAGCCCCAAGCATCTCTATATGTCTCGCCATGTCCCACACACCAAGTTGCCATTTTCTCATGGTGCTTCAGGTCAACATTTTGCCCTTTGACTCACCAAGATTTTTCTGAGGGTTTGTTGGGCATCTTGTCTGTGCAGAGAGGCAGGAAGTACCACTGAGGCTGCAAGGAAAACTGCTCACAGCCTAAAATCTGGATGAAGAAGCCTGTAGAGCTCATTTAGAATGATCTCAGGGAGATATAACTTCCTTTGAAGAAAGAGATCATTAAATATTTGGTCCAAACTAAGCAAAATAAATCAGAATACAAGAAAACACAGCTCTCTGGTTCTACCTTCACCCAGGTGAGTGACAGTTTCCTCTTGACGACAACGACTTACACCAGGAAACAAGACCAGAATCACATCTGCTATTTCTGCCTGACCAGGGGTGCTTTCAAAGTTCAAGAAAATAACCTCATCCAGGAGGAATGAAGGAATCAACTGACTGTGGAAGGAGGAGACCCTTCAAGCAAGGCAGTTTAAATCTCCAACACTGATACAGAAGAACTCCATTTGTATTTGCCATTGTCATCTATCCATTTTCCGCATGAGCTTTCTTTTTTTTTTTTAACCCTTTTTTTCTTTCTTGCCTTTTTAGAAGCTGGGAGGGGGTCAGCAAGCTCATTCTAGAAACACCTGAGACGTTTCCTGCTGCGTTTCAGACCCCCCAGGTAACACTGTTGTTCAAATGCACAATGCCTGTAAAGCTAAAAAGTCATTTTCCATCAGAAACCACATTTCCACTTCTTCACTTCATCTGTCAGATTTCCAGATTTACATAACAAGTAGCTCTCAGTGACAGCACTGAGCCTCTGTAAGAGCCATGGATTCTTCACTCAGCCTGCAACGGGTCATTTTTCTCATCATTCAGAGAGTAATTGGTTTTATGTAAAACCAAACAGTCCAAACACCTTGGACTTAATAAGCATGATCCTAAACATACGGCCCCTCTCTTGGCAAATGGTCTCAGGATGTTTTATAAGCTGTAAGAGTCACTTCACATCGCGCAGGGATGCAACCCCTGGGATGGGTGGCAGGGAGCTATTTATTAACATACAAGGGTGCATTAAAGATCCCGCCAGGAAGCTAAGAAGAAACCATATGCAATTAAAGGTGCAAGGAAAGCTTACGGAGGCAGATGCTAAGATGTGTCATTGCCAGGATGCTAGGACTAAAAACAAACAAACAAAAAAACACCACCGAGAAAAAAACCCAACCAGTTCAGCTAGAAGTGCTGTGTGGGCTCAGTGACCTTGCTGCATTGGGGGCCTCACTTTCCTATCTGCACCAGGAAGATCTGCAATGAACTTCACACCAAGCTCTAGAGGAGGTGGAATTTAGTATGCTCTGTACCCGCTCCCCTTCCTGGTCTTAAAAAAGCAGGCAGCTGCCTAAATCAAACATCAAGACATTTTTGTTCTCTGCTGCTTTATTACTATTCTACTACCTCCCTCCTTCATTTCCTCTCCTAGAAGATGGGTAATAGTTATGTTTCTCATCTTTCATGACATATTCAATAATTGTCTGCTTGCCAGCTGCTGCAAGCTCCTCGATCAAAGATACACAAAAGCTGGAAGCATGACCGTCTCCATCAGGTTCTTGGGAAGACTTGCCTAGGAGACATGTTTGTGAAGCCATTTTGACTTGGTACACGGTGCTCACAAAGGGTTTCAGTCTTCGGGAAAAACCTGCCTCATGTCTTAGCCCGTTATACTCAAGTTTCTACTAAGTATCATTAGTGGCACAGAAATACTGGGGTAGGTGCTATGAACAGGAAGGTGATTTCTGCTCTCCAGTGCAAGCTCATTTATAAGGCACTAACTTCAACCCTAACTCATGACGCAATAGACTTCCATTTTTACAGATGGGGAAATAGAGGAAATTTGGCCTGAGGTCAGCTGTTATAATGGAGGAGTTCTTGCCTTGCAGCACCTTTTTCAGCCCATTTCATCAGCCACTTAATCATCATTTAATCCAAGGATACTCATTCATTCTGGATTCTCACAGCCCTGCAGGGAGTCTTTCACAGTGTCATCTGAGATATTTAAAGCTGGGCAGCTGGCAAGGACAGCTCGAGGATGGCATCAATTGTCTGCATCAAGTTCCTTGACACTTACTTTGAAGAGCTCCCTTGCAAAAAAAAAAAATAGAAGAGTGCTAAATGGCCTTTATTAAGATGAAATGGTCCAACAGTAGCACATTCATTTACTTAGATCATCGGGGCCATCTCACTTATGATCCTAAGCATGAGAGAGAGTGAGAGAGCGAGAGAGAGAAGTTAAATCTTTTTTGAAAACTTCTCTTAAAAGACCCAACAGAGATCTGCAGCCTCCAGAGACTCACACAGAGACAGGCGCCCAAGAGATTATATTTAAATTTTTTAATAACACTGGTTGACTGGGTCAGTCCCCATTTAATGACACAGACTGATGGTCATTTCGGTTGGGGTTGATTTTTCCTGAAGCTTCTGGCACCAACTAGTCATTATAAAATGAGGTAATTATGGAGCATATTCATTAGCCCACAACCAAGTGCAGGCCTCCAATATATTGCTCAGCCTTTCACAACCTTACAGATTCTGGGGTAGGATAGAGAGAACTTGTCTTCATGGCTTTCTGCTGATCAGCTTTCTGTTTCAAATGGCAAGATGATGCAAAAAGGCCAATCACAGGGTTCGGATTTATGTAGAATAGATTGAATAATACTATAAAAATTGACAAATTGGAAACGTAAAAGTGCAACTCACAAAAGAAGAAGAGGACAAATTGATTGTTGGTCTGTAAGATAATCACCCTAAAAATTGTGGAGATATATTCATGTTGCTAAGGTTCCTTTCAGTCACCAAAATCAGTCCCTCATCTGTAAACAAGAGAGCAATTTTAGAATTCAGCAAGATCAATCGCAAAGCACCAGTGAAGTGGGGGAAAAGACTTTCCTGGAAGAGACTGGATTGAAATCTCCACACATTCAGTGACACCGGTTGCACGTGAAATAACTGGAGCCAGATTTTCCTTCATTGTGCTGCAGACACTGAGAAACAGAAGCAAACCTGGCACACAGAAGGACATGAGTTATGTTAGCCTATATCTAGGTTTGGAGTTCTTCCTCTCCTTTCATCAGCAAAAATCCGATCATGAGATGTTCCTAGAAGCACCTATTCACAGCCGTAAGAAGAGGGTAGAACGTATTTACAACAAAAGATGACTGCAACAATTTGTTATTTGCCCCAAAAGGGTCAAGAACAAGCTGCAAAATTGGTATGCTGTTTGGAGACCTAAAAAGCAACAGGGCTATTGCAAATCGCACTGGTGTCCAGGACAAAGTCATCCAGATATGTGCTCCAGCAACACTCCCAGTCTCAAACAGTTCTACAAAACCAATTAAAAGGCCTAAGAAATTATCAGAATCTGGAGTCTATGTATATTTTTGGTTCAGAACAGCTTGAAAGGGACAGCTTGAAGGACTTTGTGGCATGAGGGTCTAGAAAGCCTTATTCAGAGGTACAAAGGATTAGTTTATGGGACAGTAATTACTTGCAGTAAAGGGCTTTAGTTTGAAGTTTCTAGGGTTCAAGATACTTCATTATTCATCCTGCACCCCATTTGCAATGATATAATTTCAAAGTGATGAATTCAAATTTACGCAAGTGATGCTGGAACAGGACAGAGAATATGCTTTCTATGTTTTACGAGCATAAAGAGATCCATAAATTTGGAGTGAAAAAAGTCATTACAAAGAGAGAAAATATTTTCACTGTCAATCTGACTCTCTTTATTGCTGAGGGAATAATTCAGCAGCATACAGGAGCCCTGCAGACCCAACCAGCAGCTGCTGGCAGGTCCCCACCAGCAACGTTGTGCCTTCCCACCTCCAGCCCACGGGGTGTACGAATGGCACAGCCATAGCCAGAGCTGTGGGCATCAGTTTGGGACAAGAAGGAAGGACAAAGGTGAGCTCAATGAGCTGTGGGACAGGAGGGCCCATCTCTTTGCACTGTACAGATGTGACACCCTTCTACCTTCACCCCCTTGAACTGACTGTGGGTCCACGGAAAGCCAGCGGGCCCTCTGCCAGCAACCACACCAACCAGGCCAGTCGCAGACTGGGAATTCTGTACTGCACCGTGGTCAAAAGGTTTTGGAACTGATCTGAAACACACTGAAGTCAGCAACAAGAGCGTTAAGGATCTGGCACCTACAGTGAACTGCTAAAACTTAAATATAAACCCTCTGCCTTTGACAAAGCTGCTCTGCAATGGGATAGAAGGGGTCTCAGACAGCACATCAGAAGAGACCTCAGGACAGGCGGGCATGGTGAAAAACCTGTTTCATGCACAAGAGCAACACTTTCTTGAGCTGAGGATGAGAAGGATCACTGCAAGTTCCCTCGCTTTCTAATCACCTTCCCATCACCCTCTCATCTTTCTGCAGAACCTGACACACCAAAATCCTTGGAGCTGTAGGTCCCAGAAACCTGAGCCCAGAGCTTGTGCTACAGGAGCAGCAGCACCACATGACTATAGACCCCAAACAGCTACACCACCTTTGGAAGGGCTGAGTAGTGGGAAAGAAGAATAAAACCTCTGCTTCAATTTGCACCAGAATTTCACTTATCTGCCAATCACACAAATCAACCCAAGTCAGCTGGGGTTTGCATCTCCCTTTTGGAGCAAGAAGTATCCAAACATTAACATAAAACCACCACCTTTTGCAGCTTCACATAGCTAAGAATGCATCACCTCTGCAAAAAAAGGTCTCAAAAATGGCATTAGACTTGCTATTAAAACAACGTAGAGAACACGATCCCACCTCAGCCAGAAAGGAGTAGCTATTTACTCCTAATGATTTCATTCCAGGAAAACTAGTTTAAATATGCGCTTAATGTTTCAGACAGCTTTTCCTATGCCCGTTAAGCGCTTCTGCTTGAAACAAATATAATCGTAATTTAATTTTATAGATGCCAACAAAATGCAAATTACAAGAGCAATAGTCTGGAGTCTCCATCCTTTTGCTCATCTGTATCCCAGCCTCCCCACTTGCAAACCATGAGTATCTGCTCATATTCTGGATTTTCCCTTTTTTTTTTTTTTCCTTTTTCCTCCTCAAGCCTCCAGCCAAATAACTTACACCACATTGTGTTTCTTTCCTCCAACAGAAATAATATTCACTTAACAGTGACTGCATCAGAGAACATCTCCATTGTGTTGTCATTCCCAGAAATATTCTTCTTTTGGGTAGAAATTTTCCACTTTTCAGCTGAAAGGCAATTTTTCTCCCCACTTATTTCCACCCTTTTGGTGTATCTTGCTCTTTTTTTTCTTTTTTTTTTCTTTTTTTATTTTTTTTACATCAATATCTCCCAGTAAGAAATGCAGTGAAAGCGCAAATTTCTTCCTTCCTTCCTGAATTATTTGGTGAATATTTATAACACGTCTGACAAACAGTTGAGGTTTTGTGAGCAGGTCGGTAGCATTAAGGTGCATCTTTCACTGCAACCAGTGCCAAGCATCAGGAACAGCCCAGGGGAAAGGAGGGGAAAGTGCCTACAAAACTCCCAAGATCTTCATTTTGTGGCAGACTGGGAAAGCAAGGAAGTGACCAGTGGCAAAGGGAAATGGGTATCATGTATTTTATCTTTCAACAGTTTGGCCTTGCTTCCCCAGATGAATGTGGGGCAGGGGTGGTGGCAGGCTGGAGCAGTTTCCAGAGCCACTCTGCTCATAGATGAATCACCCCCCACTTCTTGTTGCCATTCAGCCAAAGAGGTAAACTTCTAAGCACTCATGTGCTCGAGCAGTTGGGGGTTACAACCAGCCTTGCAGAGCTATTGTTTTAAACTCTTCATTGGACCATTTGGTCCATATTACACTTGGCACCAGTGTGACTGCTGGACCCAAAACACCACAATAGCACCAATGAAGACCAGCATCTCAGGGTGCAGGTCTGCAAGGAGCATCAGCAAGGATGTGGCAATGCCCACCCACCTCATGCCCTCTCACAGGTGGGTGTTGGCCAGACCCCCTGTAATATGCCAGGCAACACACCCGCTTTTGTCCTCTTGAAGAAAAAAAAGCTCACAGTGGCCTCTGAGTCCCAAAGGCATGATCCCATCTACTACAGCTCTGGCCCAAATGGGACTTGGGGAGGCTCTTTCAGCAAATAGCTCCCAGCTCCTGACCAGGGGTTGAATGGGGGAAGAGGTAGAGTGAGGGGAAAGGTCTTCATTTAATTTATATTTTTAAATATATTTAGTTCAGACAATTTTCAGTTTGGACAACTGAAATGAAACCAGTTTCAAAAGGACATTGTCTTCAAAGTTTCCACACAAGTCCTTTCTTTCTTTTTCCCTCGACAGCCAAAACAATTCATCGTGAACACCAACTGCTTTTGTCACCTTAAATAAACATGAGAAATCCTCCCCATCACACAAAGACACGCTCCACTTCTGACTGCTTTCTCCCTTGCTCCTCCTGGAAGGAGTACACGATCTAGGCCAGCAGCTTCATCCCCTTTCTAGTCCTAAAAATAAACAATGTTTGTTCCTTGCCCCTTTTGCTTCACAAGATCTCAGATGTTAAATATTCAAACAGTCCACATATAGAAAACTGATTCATCTCAATTATTCTTGGACATTTTCCTCCTAAAGCACATATATACCAAAGAAAGAAATAATATCACTAAGGGGTTTTTTTCCCCTCCACAGTACAGCTATATCACCAACTTCAAAAATCACTTTTCACTAACAGATGGCAAACAGGGCTAAATGATGGGATGAGTGGTAGAAGGTTTCAGATGAGCATTCAGTACAAGTTGCATAAACTGTCATCTTTAAGCTAAAGCGTCCACTAAGACGTTCTTTACCATCATCACCTACGTTGATTTTTTTCTTCCTATACGCATCTATGCATCATGAGACAAGAAGTACACGAAGTTACCCACTGTCTTAAAGCCAAACACTCCCACCTCTTCTTGTTGCTTATAATTTTCTGCTTTCAGGTGAAGTTTTCTAGGTGCCTGAGCTTTCTTCAGCAAGTGATGAAGGGGCAAAGCCCCTTCCTAAATCAAGGAGGACCTTAAGCAAACTCCAGGGACTTCATGAGAAGCCTTAGAAATCTTTCATTTTGGATTGGTGCCCTAAAACTTGACAGGGAACGAGTCCATGTACAGGAGAAACAAGCTTATTGCTGTTACCAAAATCATGCTTTGGAAGTATTAAGAGAAAATTAATGGTTACTTTCATCTTTCATATTCCTATACCTCCCTTTCCACCATAAAATAAGAAACATCAAAGTCCGTCTCACAGGAGTGTTGTGAAAGTGAATTAAGGTTTGTGTGAAGCACTCATACCATAGAAATGAGGTCCATTAAAAACAGCCTGAAAGGAAATGAAGATTCCCATCTTCAGCCCACGGTTTGAATAGGAGGCTGTAAATAAGACCAAGGGCTATGCACTGAACAATAAAGATGGAAAATGAGATTAGCCTGATTCCTTCTGCAGCCTCAAACACAGCTGGAGTCCAGCAGAGAAGCACAGGGGTGATCAAAGACCAACATGGAGCAGACATGCTGCCAGACAAGGTCAATGCCAACATTTCCCCATTTCTGACAAATTTCTCACTGAGCAGAAACCGTTTTGGGGTACTGAGTCTGCTTTGCACCAGGACAAGTCAAGCTGGAAGCTGACCAAGTGCCTGGTGGGATGTCCTTGCTCCTAAAAGTATCTCAGCCTCCTATTTCAGCACACCAAGGAAGGCCATCTCCTCCCCATTCATGACAGATGCTGCCAGGACGAGGCAGACCAGAAGCCTTTCTCTGTACCACACTGCACCTACCAGGAACAAAGCACCGAGAGCAGAGCTGGACACCACTCAACACATTTGTGCTGCATGCACAGGTTGTAAAAGGCTCCAGGAGCAGCTGTGCTATAGAGGTGCAAGTTGATAGTCAATAAAGTGAGGAGATCACCCGCACCCCCAGCAGCACAGAATGTACCATCCCGCCGGGAACCCAGGCTGATGCTCACATGCTCTGTGCACTCCATCACAGGCATCTTGTGCCCTTATGCTGTTGAGCACAAGCAATGGATTTCCATCCTGGATAGGTAGAGCAAGGTGGCCTGGAGCAGCTCAGCTCCTAGGGAGATGGAATCATAGAATAATTTTGGTCAGAGGAGACCTTTAAGATCATTGAGTCCAACCGTTAACCCAGCACTGCCAGGGCACCACTAACCCATGTCCTTCAGCACCACAGCTCCATGGCTTGGAAACCCCTCCAGGGATCACGGGGACTCCACCAATGCCCTGGGAAGCCTGGGCCAGCCCTTGACTACCACGGAGGGGAAGAAATTGTTCCTCCTGTCCAACCTAAACCTCCCCTGGGGCAACTTGATGCCAGTTCCTCTTGTCCCATCACTTGTTCCTTGGGAGCAGAGCCTGACCCCCCCTGGCTCCAACCTCCTGTCAGGGAGTTGTCAAGAGCCAGATGGTCTACCCTGAGCTTCCTTTTCTCCAGGCTGAACAACCCCGGGTCCCTCAGCCACACCTCACAAGACTTGTGCTCTAGCCCCAAATGGAGACCCATAACACATCCAAATTACTCCAATGACCACAGCTTTGACATTCAACCATAAATTTAGCCTAAGCAGGTTGAAGTTCAGCTTCTGTGGGCCAGGCCATCACTCCACACCCAGGAGCACAGAGCAATCAGGGAGATTCATTAACAGAAGACATTTCAGCAGAAGACTGTACCTTTAAGGATGTTCTGACTGTCTGCTGGCCCCCATCTGCCCATGAACTGAGTACCACAACAGCACGAGAGAAATTTTTAGCTGGATAATTTTTGTTGAATTTTGTAGGTCAACTACAACACTTCAGTAACTCAAGACAAGTTTTGCCATAATGTTGGCGGAAGGGAACATGGAGAACATCTTGTACGTCCACATTGTTAAATTGAAACCTTTAGAATTCGGTCTTTTCTACTTGGAAGGATGTTACTGTTTAATTTCACATATAAAACTGAAGTTATTGAGAACATTAAAAGCTCAAAAGTTTTTCTCAGTTCAGGTTAGACAAAAGCATTACACCTCACTTTACCCAGTTGCCTTGCCTTTTTAACCCGCTTTTCATCAGCAACTTGGTTCTTTCAGTGCTTTTGTGTGACACAAAACAATGTTCTTGATTTTCCAGAGCTACAAGCAAGCTGAAATAACAGTTGCACAACCAGAGCAGTTGCGCCGCATCCATTTCCATACCTATCAGACAGCTAAATTTACTTAATTATGGGGGGAGAAGAGGGGAGCAGCAAGAAAGGCTGCACCTGGCAGCAACCAACCATCTCTCCTTGCTTCAGGAGCAGCACTGGAGCCCTCTGAATAGTCTCTTCATCCCTCCATTCACCTGCATGATGCTGGAACAGGATGTCAGATCTCAGCCTGTACGTTTTGTCCCCATCTTAAATCTACATTTGAAGAACAATGATAAGTCTGAAAAGGAGAAAGCTGAGAGGTTTAATTACTTTTAGCCGTGTTTGAGAGGTGCTCTGAAGTATAGCCAGGGTTCCTGGAATTGCAGCCCCAGTGCCAGGGAGAAAATTAACAGCAAGAGACAGGACGGAAAAAAAAGAGAAAACAAAACACAAATTCCCAGATATTTGCCTGAAACACAGACCATTTCCAGGAATGCTGCACTGGGAGGCTGGCTGGGGCTGGTCCTTTCCATCCCTCTGCTGCAAGGTCAGGCTCGTGGGAAGCTCATGGACTCAGCCATCCTCATGCACACACACAACCCAGGCTTGGGGCAGGATGAGGTTGGGAAGTGGCAAGACAGGGGGGGAGGGTTGTGCTGCTGAATCTGCTTTAATCAAAGCACAAGGGAAGAGGAGCTGCAGCCGGCACGGACCGCGGCTTAGCTCCACATGCTGCAGGAGCCAGCTACCTAATGCCCCAGCTTCAGCAGCACCCCTCTGTGCCTCGTGAAAGGCACGTCACAGTTACCCAGCCTCACCTTGTGAGAGCAAAGCCCAGACCTTTCAGTAGTTAGTATTTCCATCGAGTCACTATCCCAGGTCTAATGTACTCCCAGCTAACCCACAGGCTGCAGGAGGTGCCAAGGAAAGGGAGGGACCCTGAGGAGCTCACGTGCCACCTTGGATTTCAGCCCCGAGATATTAAGGCTGATAACACACTGGCTGAAGCCCCTGCAGAGGAGGCAGCTCCTCTGAAGGGTACCAGCTCAGCAGTGTTCTACCTGCCACCCTACCTCACTGCTCTAGCTGAGGCAACAGGCACCTCTTTTCAGCTGAATCTTAAAAGCCCTTCAGTTGAAGCACACAGAGCAACCATCTGGGTCCTCACCCTATTTCTGCCAGTGCTTTAAGGATTTTATTGGTCATTTGGTTTTGTTCACGTCCCTCATTCCCAAGGAGGAAAGCAGACCTAAGTATCACCAATGGTTCCTGGTGAAGACAAGCACTCAGTAACAGCCACAGATTTCTTACAGACAAGAGGCAGGACTCAGGACCCGTAGCCTTTCCCTGCACCTCACACAGACACCCATCCGATGTCTGACACTTGGCTGCAAACACCACGGGGCTCTGTCTCACGGCCGAGACCCTCAGACCACTCTCCTGCGGCTCAGCTGCCCACACACCGCTTGGAAACACCGGCACCAGGCAGCTGGATTTCACACATCGCTTCCCCTCCTGCAAACATTCCTGGAAAACAAACAAACAGAGGTCCCAAGGTATGATGGAGGTACACCAAGGCCTCGTCTCTGTCCTGGTGAAGATGCTCTGTCCCTCTCCTGTGCTTTCTTCACCCCAAGTCACTGGGGCTACTGCAGATTCTTTCCCAGTTCCACCTTGATCCATCCTAGTGCCACCAGGCTCCAGGTAAAGAGCTTTCACCAACATACCCACTGCAATCCCACCCCCAGCCATGCTTCCTCCATCAGCAGCAGGGCCAAAGCCATGACACCACTGCCTGAAACAACCTACCCGGGGAGGCAGGTGCCTCTCTGTCCTCTCCTGCCCAGCCCCAGGCATGGTGTGGACACCCATTAAATCACACCCCATGGAAGAGGTGGGGGAGGCTGTCATCTCAGTTCTTCCTCTATACAAGGTCCCAGTCAGGCTCACAACAAGGTGCTCACATGGTTCACCTTTCTGTGTCCTGGGAGCTCACCAAGCCTCACTCTATCGCAGTCTTCTTTCCATGGGTGAGGATCCTCTTTGACAAACCACACGACAGTGAATTTAGCCATGGACAGAACATTATTCCTCTAGATCCTCTCATACCTCTGGAGCAGCACGCTGGGGAGATAATATCTCCCTATGTCTGAAAGGGCTTCTTCACAAACCTCTCAGAAGTTGTTTCCAGTTTTTTTAAACAAAAAGGATCCTCTGACCAGTAAAGAGAAAACCAACAGGGTTTTTCAAAGTATGAGAAGTAACCTACATCTTACATTTTCCATGTGAAAAATAGCTCACAGTTGTGCATAAAATGAGGTTTGAGAGGATGGCAAATTGCAAGCCGGTAATCAGAAGTGAATTGCTCAGCGCAGGCAGGCTGCGGACAGCGTTATTTCTCCAGCCATTTCAGGAAGCCACACAACCTCCCTTACTAGAGGACAACATTATGAGAGATGTTCCAACATGTTCATCCTCTCAACACTCTTACAGTGCTGTCATTTCCCAGATGGGGCCAAGTGACCCAGCATCTGCTGGCCACCACACAGTAAAGCTGATTCACCCAGACTGGTGTCCAGCCACTGGCTAGTGCTTCTGTTTGGGACCAGAGAGAGAACAAGCTCCATTTGCCACACAATGACACTATAAACTTAGGGACACACTGCAAGGAGCACCAGACATCTCTAGGGTGACAGATACCTGCTGAGTCAGAGATGAATGACCAAGACCTGAAGGAGCTCCTACAACTGGCAGTGATGCTGGGGTAATTTTAGGCAAGCAGCCCAACTGTATTGTTGAGGCATCATCTATGACAGGGCAAGAGAAGTACTCCCTCCTAACCTCACCAGCACCAAGGGCCTGGTTTTGCAAAGTCACTTTTCTTGATCCTATCCATATTTCAGAACATCTCCAATGAGCCCCATTAATGTAATTGATTTTTAATGGCATTCTCAAAGAAGCCATGTGAAGATTCTAATAGGCTATTAGATGGAAATTAAACCTCACCCAAACCTTCCTTCCTAGGAACAAAAGTTTCCAAAGATGCAGGGGGGTTACTGCTAATGGGCAAGGAGGTATTACAGTGACCTGGGGAAAAGGGACACTAACTCCCCATACTCCACCCCACATGGCATTGATCCCACCACTGCTAGAGACCAGAGGTTTGTAATTCCAGGGAAGGCTTTCTCATCCTTCCCACACAAGTAAGACCAGAGGGCAGCCCTAGAGGGATCAGAAACAGAAATACTATTTGATGAGCTGGAGATCTTCCATGTTTTGAAAAGAAGAAAAATAAAATACATGTCTCGCTCGCTTTTGTTCTCTGGGCTCCTTCATGCCAAGAAGACATTGGCTGATTTCTCAGATCAGGCCTTTGAAAGCCAAAGAGCTGAACCTGGTAAGTTGTTAGAACTGATGGCTTCAGCAGTGCTGCTTTCCCAGGGAGGCTTGTGCTGCAGTAAATCATTACAGCCTCCATCCTCCTCCTGTGGAAAGAGGCACCAGGCAAGAACTTCCAGCTTCTCTCCTCTCTTGATTCCCCACGTGCACCATGAGCCATATCTTTCCAAAAATCTACTCAGGGTTCAAGCAATTTAAAGGCAGGACGTTATCCCAGAGACTGACTTTGCCATGGATGACATTCCTCTGGCTCTATTCAGTCACTTCTGCTCCAGCGAAAGTGGAGCCACACCTTTTTTTTTTTAATTTTTATTATTATTATTTTTATTCTCCAGCAAATCAGTGACAATACTGGACATTTTGACTCCAAGCATGTCACCTCCCCCAAAGGTCCAATCTTTCCTCGGGTTAAAATCTGACAGACACCCACGTTTGCAGTCTCCCCTGTGTGGCACGCCAGCCTTTTAACACATTCCCCGTGGTACACGAACACTGAGCTCCATGCAAGATTCTCCCACTCACTGTGAGTGAGCATCTGCATTTCTAGAAGATTATGCTGCTACCATCTATTTTACTTCTGATTCAAATTCTCCTCGCTTGATTTCAACATTTTTAAAAGACTTATTTTTACTTCTTTGGAGGCATTTTATACTCACTTTTCAATACTGTCAACCAGGCTTTTTCACTAGTACATCCCAAATTCGGGTACCATTATTTTGAAATAGGTAGAGTCAGGGATAGAAAAGGGAGAAGCAATGGCCTAAAATCCTTTGTTAGCCAATGATATTGGCAGCAAAGAAACACAGGACACCCAAAAACCCACTCTCTAGGCAAGAGAACTGAAACTATTATTCTGGATCTCAGACACAGCATTATCTGCTGCTATAGTCTCAGGTTTTTTTCATGCCTTCCAATTAAAGCAAGGAAATTGGATCATGCTGAGCTTCCTTTGTCCTTTTCATCTCTTGTGAAAGTCAGAGGTTACCATAATTTTTTTTACCTGTTATAATTAGCTGTAATGTTGTAACCTAGGAGGGGGAAGAAAGAAGAAAAAAAAAAAAAAGCAGTGTTCTTTTAATAATAGACTTAGTGAATCATGAAGTCATCTTATCTTTTCCACAACTGGTAGTCAAGTTTAGTATCTCCAAATCTTCACACAATGCACCTAACCAATTTAAGTACTTTATTCATTATTATAGAGAAAAACTCAAACTGCACAACAAGCTGAGGATTCACCCAGCCAGGCTAGAATAGGAGATCATTCTGATCACAGAACTTCAGGAATTTTTAGTGCTTCTGCACAGCAAGTGAGTAGACAAGGTTGGGATTTGGCATCAGAAGTCAAGAAAGACAATTTAGTTTTGGGTTTTTAGTTGTGGGGGTTTTTTTATTATTATTATTATTTCAGCACATTTTTCTCACGATAGAAATATTCACAGAATGATTTGGGTTGGAAGGGACCCTAAAGACCATCTTGTTCCAACCCCCCCTGCCATGGGCAGGGACACCTCCCACTAGCCCAGGTTGCTCAAAGCCCCATCCAACCTGGATTTGAACACATCCAGTGATGGAGAATCCACAACATCTCTGGGCAACCTGTTGCAGCATCTCATCACCCTCAAAATGAAGAATTTCCTTCTTATTTCCATCTGCATAGATTAGTGGTGAGGATATAGATGTTACCAGCTAAATGTTTCTGGACTGATACAGCATCATTTACTTGGAGTAGATGATGATAAACTTTTGCAAAGAATGGAATTAAAAAGACATTTCAGGAGTTTGTTGGACTTCGATCTTTGTTCGGTAGCCACAGAAGCCAGGACACAGTGGTTCATGTCAACCAAGACTGGAGGTTTTCATTTCATCTTTTCCCCAGATCTACTTCCAATGACTATCAAGAGCTGCTGTCCATCTACCACCAATTACACCAGCCAGACCCGCTTATTTCTTCACAGTGCAGGAGTAGCTCACTGCCTCTTTACACAGCTTTTGGCTACTATCCTTCACCCAACACTGGAAGCCAGAAAAGCAGCAGAGATTTGTCTTTGGCATTAGGAAGGAGGTTTGTTAACGGTCCTACCCAGCGTGAGAGCTTTGGTGCCTGACTTCTGGCAGCTGGATGTGTTTCCAGGTCTGACTGAAGCCTCACTCAGGACAGGGCCACCCTCTGACAAGATAATTTCACCTGCCAGAATCTTCTTCCCTGTTCCAAATCCTGCAATGTTTGGAGACCACAGCTGAGAAGAACCTTCTCCTCCCACAGCAAGGTCAAGGTGATGTTCCACCACAGGAAAAGAACAGCAACACTTCTGCAGAACCCAGCCTGATGGTACCAGACCTCACAAACACCTACAAAACCAGAACACCTTTATCAAAGTGGCATCTACATTATTAGAAACCACCTTGGATTCATTTTAAACCAGTGACAATTTTCAAGCCCAGATCTTTCCCCGGAGCTTAAGCTTGCAGGTTTTGAGGACACACTTAACACAGCACCTGAGTATTGAAGTTCCTCTCTAAGCTATAGCACAGCTTGTGACAAGACGTCTGATCTTTAAATCAGAGATTAAATGATGGCACATCACTACTCCTTTTGGTATTGTTTCATGTATAAAAAGACAAAGTTTAGCCTTGACACATACTGCTGTATTTCACAGGTCATGCTGGAACAGACTGGCATGCTGCTCTGGAGTCATGTCTCCAGCATGATTCAGAAGGAATTACAAGATAAAGAAAAGGACAATTATGAAACAGTCTGTTCACATTTCCACCTAACTTAATTTAAGGGAGCACCAGGAAAAGGGCCTGATCATCCTCCTTCAAAAATCCATTTCCTCTCTGCTGACTCTGTAGATGATCTCTAGGCTCCTTTGGTCTCAAGACCCAAAACAGACCATTGCAGCTGAAGCAAGTTCTTGTGATGAGTTCCACGAGTTAATTACATTTCCATTAGTAAAGAATTTCTAAAACTTCAATTTCTTTACTGATGCTTTTTGAATCCTGCCAAAATAGATAGAGAAACATGACTTCCTCTCTTTTTTGCTTTATCTATCTCACCCTTATGAGATTTTTCCTCTTAATTTTAGCTCTCTCAGCCTTTTCATTTCTCCTTAAATGTACATTTCTTCAACTCTTTAATCATTTTCACAGCCTTCCTCCTAAGCTCCCATGCCCAAATTTTATTCAAGGATGCTGTTTCAGGATGTTTGAGATGGAGAACGAAGCCAAAAGACAGTTCAATCTTTCAGTCATCTCTTTTTTTTTTTTTTTTTACTTGAAAATAAGCTGAGCTCTCCAGTTTAAGTTCTTTTAAGTCCTCTTTGAACCAGGACCAAGCTACACCCAACTGAGTATTTCTGATTATCAATTTAGTTTGAGAGCTCTTCAGCACAGGGACATTTTGTCGCCTAAAAAGTTTGAGTCTCCTCCAAGCAGTTTATTTTCGTCCTTCTCTCCTTGGCCTCTACATCACCCCATGGACCATCTACATGCTCCTAAACCCTTAGTCTGACACTGGGTGCTTCCTGGTTAGCACATCCTTGCAGGGAACTTTTATACATTTAGTGAGACAAAGAAGAGGGAGTCAACTTTAACCCCTCTCCAGAAGCACCCATAAGGAACAACCTTCACAACATCTGCAAACAAATTTATGGCATGAGTGTGACACACCAAGAGCTGCCCTCTCCTCTTCCAAGAGCCTCAAGTACAATTGCTGTTCCCAGTGAAACACTGCACTGCTCCCATCTCTATTTCTGATCTTTTCTTTGCTTAAATCTCAGCCCAACACAAATTGACCTGAACTGAGCCAAGAGCTAAACCCATTATTGGCTAAAACCTAGGGCTTAACTCAGGAGTGACCTGAACTGCTTGCTCCAGAGGGATGCTTTTAAGAGTCTACAGATCACAAGAACCACCTACACATGCACACACCCCTGTAGCCAGCTCTTGAAACCAAGACAGCTTCTGACAGAATAAGAATCTCCACCAGGAAAAACTGACCTATTTCCTCAACATTCCAGCCTGAGATCACTGAGAAAATAAGATTCTTTCATTTATTCATCACAAAACAACAAAAGGCAATTTTTCTGACCACCAGCATACAGGAAGATGGAGATGGGAGGAGACAAAACCTCATATTTATTGTCAGCCATTGCTTAGCTACTGCTGACCATGCCAGGAAGGAAAGATTCCTCACGTGTATTAGAAGCACACTGTTTAGTTGGCCATGCTCCTTTTGTGAGGATCAGGCAATTTTCCAAACCCTCTAGCTCACGCTACAGGTTTGACACGTGCCACATGTAGGCAGCAGGACTTACCCAGCCTAAGCTGCCAGGCTTCCCCATGGCACAAAAGTGGCCTTTCCATGCAGCCAGGAGTTCATGCAAAGTACACTCCGCCCCATTCACCCTGCAGCCAGTTCAATGGTATGAATTCATTCACAGAGGATCCCTTCCCTCCATTCCTATTCAGTCAGATCCTTCAACACAGAGAAGATCTAAAATAGTTGAACTTAAGCAAACAGCCTAATCTTGGTGTTGAAAAGCATCTCCAGGTGCACAAATACCAGGGGTTGACCCTGGAGCTTGGGTTACCTGTTGAGAGACCTGGAGCGACTCATCCTCCTGGTTCCAGCACTCTGGCCTTGCCCTGGCCAGAGTGTCCCACACACCTTGTTAGTGATTAAACAAGGACAAAATGAAAGATCCATTTTCCACCTCCACTATGTTTCCCTGATGCTTTCAGAGAGCCCTGAGGAAGGAATGGTCCCAAATCACCCCAAACCTTTGGGGTGATCCAAGGATCCAAGGACACATATGCAAATGAGATGTTGTTGCTCTTGGCACTCAGGATTAGATTACAATCAAAACTAGGATGATTTTTGAAAATCCTCATTCTTTTCAACAATCACAGACAAGTTCTTAGCTCAAATGAGCAGGCTCTTGGCCATCAAAAGCTGGCCACTTGGGAACTGAGATGCAGCAGCAGAAGCAACATTTGAGAAACAGGAGCCTGAGAAATCCAGCACACTCCTCCTCCTCTAATCATGAGACAGCACTCAACACCACACAGAGGACTTGGGTGTTTGGGGTTGGTTGGTTTGTTTTGTTTTTTTAAAGTGGAAAGCATTAAGAAAATGAACATTAAATAACATTTCAGCTATGAAGTGCACTGTTGTTTTGGTTTTGAATTCCTCTTATTCGTACCCAGCTGTAGTAGCAGCTATAGGAATGCAGTGCTTTCCCCCTAGAGAAGAGCAAGCAGTTGAGCAGATGCCCACTCTCCATGATTGCTAGGACAGGATCGGATATTAGGAGCAAATCACAAGGTCCAGAGTCATCTTCCCACCTGCAGTCTCCACAATTGCCTTTGCATGGTACAGCTGGTCCCCTCACAAGTGACAGCATTTCCCTGCCACCAGGCTCCCTTTGAGAGCCATAAAAAGCTAAAAATGCTGTCTGGACTCTGGACTAATGATCCTGCCTGGCTTTGATAAAGCCCTGGCTGTGATGAGAAAGCAGACCTCCCTTTCACTTGGGATGGCCTCTTGTACTTGCCAGATGCCCCCCTGTAAGCACCCTCAGATGGCATCTAACACTCCTCTCCTTGTGAGCAAAAAAAACTTCAAAGCAGCATAAACAGGCACTGAACATGGAAAGCAGCACAAGATAGAAATCTGCAGAAATGTTTTTTGTTTCCTCTTTCTTTGGAGAAAAGCTATTTGTCCATGCCTCAACTTTCTGGCTTCTTGTTGTATGGTACCATCCTTTATCAGTTCACATACCAGGTATTCAATACCTCACAGTCACTTCTAATAAAGCAAGAGAGAAGCACGTCAATCTCATTATCTGTTTGCCCTTGAGAAGTACTCTGACCTGAAACGTTCCATTTGCCACAACCAGAGCAGAGCCATGCTTCAAGGGTAACTTCTGCCAGGGAAGGGCCATCCCCACCTGCAAGTCCTCCGAGGGGCTGTGACCATCTGTAGTCTCCCTCTAAGCACAGCCCTGAGTCCTCCTCTGCTCAGGAAAGTCTCCATCTAATTTAGCAGCCAGCCACACAATTACCCACCCACCTGCTTAACTCAACCTGCGTCTACCCACCCCCACCAAAAATCAATGCACAAAAGACACTATTAGTAACAAAAAAGGCACGAGCCCTAATTAACACTCCAGCAGGCTCAGCACTGCCTGGGACCCCCTTTGTGAGGTGAAACAAGCCCAGAGGGAAAGCAAGTTCCACTCCCAAGGAACCTGCTACCCCACTGGGCAAAACCAGCTGGGATAGTGCATGGAAAAAAAAAAGGACATTTGCCAAGGTGGGTTTAGACCCCACAGATCCTTCCTCCTCATCCAGCATCTTCTCCTTTGAAGGGAGCTCCTTTCAGCTCCGCAAGAGCCCACATGGCCAAGGGACAGAAAATAGAAGAACTTCAAGCTGTTTTTGACTATTCAAACTGAGATCTCACACACCCTCTTCCTTTCCAGTTACTAACCACTCATTTTCTCTGCCTCAAAAGAAGTGGTTACTTGTCCTCCTCCATTACTGTCCCCATACACCAGAGAGATCACCAGCTAACCATTTGGGAGAACAGGTAAATCCCCTTTGCCTTGTCCACGTTTTTTTTTATCAGATTCAATTTCAGAAGGTACCTTCAGCTCTCCTGAGCCAGCAAGTGTGCATCCATCATCAGAGCATAAAAGAAATTGAAAACAAGGATCAGCTCCATTAAAATCTATCGAGACTTTGCTCTTTGCATGACTCATGCACAACGCTAATAGCAATCAGCCTGAGTCCATCTCCACCCATACTGTATAACCATGCAAAGAGGATGACTTGTTTTTCCTTGTGACAGCTGATCAGGATGAAGCTTGTCCCTCTTAAAGTACCTATTTTCCCAATTCCTGTTGCTGCTCAGCTTTGCTTTCTACCATGGAAGTGCTAAAAGTTCCATGTTGGGAAAGGAGAGAGAAATCTGCATTTCCCTTCTCCTAGTCCCAATATTCCCTAGAGGTCTGAGTCTAAAGCTTATAAATAAGGCACTGAATGTATTGCCTAAAGTGGTATTGGCAGGGCATCCAAGGAGGGTTATTTCATTTTCATTTTGCTTTTTAAATTGTATTCTATGGTTATTTGTGGGTGGAAAAGTTGAGGTGTTTTGGGGAGTACACAAGAGCCAGTCACATAGGACCCCATATTTCAGACATCCTCAGTTTAGGAGCTTGTGATTGTACAGGGACATGCATGGAGAAAAAAATAGTAGAGACTGTCAGCATCTATATATGTTTGACAGCTTTAAAAATCCAAACCCCCAACCATACATCCACTTCTCAAACACTTTCATGGTTAGATCTCACCCCATAACCTGTCTAGGAGCTATGTCCGCCTCAAAGTGAGAGGCCAGAGGTCCATAGCCTGCTGCACAGACCAGGCTGGTTAGTTCCTGTGCCTCCCCCTTTGACAGTCATCACTGCAACCAAGGCTGCTGCTGCTGCTCCTCATACATTGCACCAGGAATAGCATCTCAGACTGCCCACATACTAAGATGATCCTGGTAACTAGCAAAGCTAACATCGAGGATGAACAGGTCTTTATTAAGCTACTAAATGAGTTACATTCCAAAATATTAGCATCACCAGGAGCTAGAAACACATTTCTCAGTCATCCAGACAATCAGGATAATTCTAGCTTTTGTAATTTGTTCCTGACAGCCTGAGACATCAGTAACAGCACAGAGACTTTGTGCACATCATTTGGCAGCTCCAGGCCTGGCACACTCTGTCTCTGCCAGTCCCACCCAGAGATCCAGGCAGCTGATCCAACTGGCTCAAGAAGCTACCAGGACTCTTCGAGAGTGTTTAATCCAGGCTGACTGAAAGCCAAAAAAAATTAACTCCGCTCATAATGGACAGAGCATGATCCTTCCAGGTGCTCCATTTATTTATACCAGGTTCTGGTCACTGCATCTAGAAGGATATGAGAGAACTAGGAAAAGACCAGAGCAACAGCACAGGTCAGTGGTGCATAGAAAAGCTCTCAGGTCAAGGGAGGTTGGGTAGCATAAATCTCTGACTGGAGAAATGCTGGAAATAGATAAAACCGTAAGCATGCAGAAAAAGGAATGATTAATCTCCAGATCTCACTACACAAAATCCAGAAGGCACCAATGGAAGGCTCAGGTAGTTAGTGAAAAAGAAAAAACAAACAAACAAAAAAAAGGGATAAGCAGTACCTTTTCCTGTGGTATATAATTAACTCTTGAGACCCATTACCCAGGATACGATGAAGCCAAAAATATAAACAGGCTCCAACACTCAACCAAGGAGGCCAGTCCGCTTGGACCACACACTTTAAAAGCCATCAGACCCATATTTTTTCTTTAAAAACCCTAGATATCTGAATTTCGGGAATCAGGAACATCAGGATCCTATTGTCCATGCCTTGATCTCCATTCTTCCCCTTAGCAGCCACCCTAGTACACCAGCTCCAGGTAGAGAGCATGGTTGCAGTTCTATTGTATCCAAAGCCCAGGACATGAGGAGAAATCATCCCATGAACCCTTGAGGGGTTGAACCCTTGAGGACCTGAATCCAGGCTCATAGATCCATCTACTGCCATCTGAGGGGCTTGGATGTAGGGAGAATTTTTTCTGCAAAACAAGTATAGATTTCTGAGGTTTCCACCCCAAGACAGGTTCCAGCAATAGAGGAAAAAGTCCCTTTGCTCCTACCTTGGGAAAAAGTACATTAAGATCATATAGTCCCAGGCCACTTGAGAAATTGCATTTTTGTGTGATTTAGAGCTGCTAACGGGTGATGTCATCACTGGAGTGAATGCAAGCCCGTAAAAGTGAAAATAAAGTGAGCAGGAGCTATAAAATATACATATTTCCCTCCACAATAGTAACAGGCACATCACAGCAGGCAGCTTTCCTCGATAATCGTCAACAACCAGAGAAGTGGTTCAAGAAATAACTAAAAAAAAAAAAAAAAAAAAAAAAGAAATTACGGAGGAAACAAAATCCTTCAAGAAGCAGCAATTTATTATTTTCCCAGCCCTTTATTAACAGCAAATCAACATGCTTCCTTGGAGATAAATGAAAAAAAGGCACCACAGCATTGCTGTGGAAAGAAACTGAGGAGGAAGTGCTTTCTGGAACAGCAAACCAAGCCATTTTGAGCCACTATCTGTTAGACTCTAGTTTAGCTCAATAGGATATTGATCCTGGCTGTATATAACACAGCCCTGATTTGTTTTCTGATTAACAAGTTCTACTGTCTGATTTTGACAAATAAAATGTCCATCATTGCAGGTAAATATATATTAAAAAAAATAAAAAGAAACATATTTATCAATAATGGCAGCGTGCAGGCATTGAGCAGCAAAAAACAAAAAAGGAGGTTGGAAAAAACCAGATGGAAAGGGTTACTGCATGATCACTGTAGTATTTACATAAGGGTAAGTTCAATAAATGCAGAGTCTTCCCCCACAGCCTCCTCCAAAACATACCCAGACACTGGCTGGCCTTCTTCCTATGGAAACAGCTAACGAGAGCAAAGCTGCTCTTTGCTTTTATGGCTTTTAGCTAAAAGCTGAAAATGAGATCAGGTTTTCTGGCATTCACCATTCACCTTAAGAAAAACGTGGACTCAACAGGATTAGCAGGTACACAACCGTCCTGAAATGCAGTTTCGTGATCTTTCGTGCTTGCGTGGAAAGAAAAGAGAAATCAAAATCCCTCCATGATATTGAGAAGATCAATGAGAAACTGAGCTTAGGAACTGAACGCTGATCACTGCCTGGGAAACGTGGAGCAACATTTTTCAAGTAGAAATCTTGCACATATGGCAGAGGAAAGCTTTTGATAGAGTAGTAAAATCATATTTCAAAAACTGATGTCCCACCTTTCTATATTTATAAGGAGACATTAAGTACAACTTTAGCACCGTCCTTTTTATTATTCTCTAATAAATTACAGAACCTGCTTGATCATTTTTTGAAACACGCAGTTCTGAGAGTACCTTCCACAGACATGAAAATTAAGGTCCCACTTGTGTCACCACCTTGCAGCCCTTCCCTGGAGAAACAACCAGGTTTGTCAGCAAGATGATGTTCTTCCTCAGCAACCTGCCCATAAAGTCTTGATGCAAAAACACCAGGATAATGGCTGACTCCAATAAACCACTTGCTCAGACTCACCCCCCACCCCTGCTAGCCAAGCTAGGGCAGGTGAGGGGCAGATCAAAGAGTTTCTGGCCACTGAAGCAAGCCAAAGGCAGAGGAGCTCCTGCTTTCTAGCACAGACCCATGGCAACACAGGAGTGAGCTAAGAACATAATAAGGATCTAGGAAATTCAGAGCAAAACACAACAGGCTACAGAGAAAACACTAATTCAATCCCCTGTGTGAAGCTGCAGATCTTTCAACATTATTTCTCTACTATAGGCCCCTCCACCTTATTACTGGGTTTGGAAATACAGCCCCAGGTTCAGGAAAGCCTTTATCTAACCAAGCACACGAGCAACCCTGCTATTTTCAGTAGGGTCCCCTCCCCGCCCCAGACACCAAAAATTAGGCACAAGCTCAAACACCTTGCTAAATCCAGCCCTTGAATTGCAGGATTAGAGGTCTGGATTTCCTCAGTGGAGATGACTCTTGGACTTACATGTTGATCAGTTTACACTCTGCCTTCCCTGCATCGCCTGCCTGGTGGGAAGTCCGTGTACAAGACGATTTCAATACAGCCCAGCGAGTATCACCATTGGAAACCAGCAGCTTTGACGTTAACAGGATTGTACTTCAAAAGCATACGCATGTTTGCAGATGGCAACAGGGCTCTTTATTACAGCTGTCTAATCAAGCTGATATTCCACAATTATGCTCCGAGATCAAACAGGGCTGCAAAGAGCACTCACAATGCAACTGGCACCAGTAAGGTGCTGGTGTCACACGGACAGCATCGCGCGTTCG
>WTSP01014430.1:0-28482 GCA_025331215.1 Actenoides lindsayi | reverse complement strand
AAAGGAAAGGAAAGGAAAGGAAAGGAAAGGAAAGGAAAGGAAAGGAAAGGAAAGGAAAGGAAAGGAAAGGAAAAGGATTGCACACTAACCTGGCAGCTGACATCCATTCCAGCCTCCAGAAGCACCTGTACAACAGCTTTGTGGCCATTACGTGCAGCAAGATGCAAAGGAGTGTGTTTTCTTGTATTACAGTTCATCAGGTTTGGATATGCTTTGATGATCATTTTTACAACACGCAGACGTCCATAGAGTGCTGCCAGATCTAGAGGTGTTTCTAGTTTGTTGTTCCTTATTGTAGGGTCTGTTAGCTCTTCCAAAAGAACAGCAACTACCTCTGAATGACCATACTGAGCTGCACAATGCAGTGCTGTTTCATTTTCATTGTTCTGTTAAAACAAAACAAAAGCTTCAGAAATTCATGTTTAATCACACAGTAGAACTGCTCGGCTTCTATAAATTGCCACCATGAGATCACTACACAGGCAGCGTTTGCCAGATCATGTAACTTAATGTATGTTAAATGCTTCAGAACAACTCCACTAAAATTTCACTAATAATACATTAATACTTCAGGTTTGTGGGTCTCAAGCAGATAAGGGCCCTATGTGTCCACATTGTTCCCAATACATTTTTAACAACATGCCCCAAAAAAACTTCCTAGGATGTGCCGAAATCTGTAACCCTCCTTGATTCAACTGCTCCTAAGTCTCTCTTCTATTTTAGACATATAGATATATATTTTATATAAGAGACTAACCTAAAGTCTCTCTTCGTATTTTAAATGGTTTTAAATCATAGCAGTTTGTTATCAGAGTAGCGAAATTACAGAGAAAAACTGTGTAATGAAAATATATCAGGCATAAGGCTAATTTCATATATCACGATAAAAGTTACTATCAAGACAACTAAGTATGGAAGAAGGCAAAATAGCAACTGTAGATATCAGGAAGACAGTATAACATGAGATATATGTGTGCATTTTAAGGCATATGAGTATTTGTATGCTGTGGATGAAATAAATTTTTTCTCTATAAAGCAAGGCCCCACAAGTCTTTCCTCAAAAAGTATTTAACAATCTTAATAATAAATAAATATTGAGAATAAGCAGTATCTTCCTTAATTGTTTTCTTCCAGTTCTGCTGCTATACTTGCAATCCCAAACAGAAAAATAACTTCAGGCAGAGAGAAAGGAAATAACTTAAAGAGCTCTCTGAATTCTATATGCCATCTATATTATTAATATATATTAGGTAATCTCTATGAAGCCTTAAAATAGGCTAGACACTATAAATTTTTAAAGTATGTACACTGAATGCCTCTTCTGATATATGATTTATAAACTGTTGTGACAATTCTGAAAATTATGTAAAAGTAGAAAACCAATAAGCTAATGTGTCATATACAGAAATTAAAAAATAATGTAAATTCAGAAAAGGTCTTAGAGAAGGAAAAGAGAAGAATCTGAATCCACAGGCTGTATTTCTCAAGGAAACAACTGGAGAAATTTCTGGGACAGAGAACTGAAAATAGAAAAAAACATTTGTCTTCTGAAAGAAACAAAGTGTGAGAGAATCAGAAAAATGAGGCTTTGGCCTCTGACTCAATAGCTACCCAGGATGAGAAAATCTATGTTGCACAGTAATATCTGCAAAGGTGGAAAGGGGAAAAACTTTTTATTCCTTTTTGGTAACAGTGTTTATAATTTTATAATCAAGAACTCAGTTCGCAGGTTTGTGGTTTTAACAACTGCTGTTATTTTCATCTCATCTTGTAATTTCAAATGACTCAGGTGAACCTGGGAGACAGAAGAGATAGATCAATACATTCAGATAAATTCGTGTTGCAGGTGAACTCTGCAGGTGTCTGCCACACCACACAAGATCGCAGTGACTGGAATGTGTATTTCCTGCTAAACTGCAAGACGGATGCTAGAGAAGAACCTGGCAGAAAGTGAGAAGTTTCCACTGGCTGATATGGCTTGATGACTAATAAGTATTTGATCATTGTGCATTATTCAGACCACCATGTGGTCTTTCTCTATTACACAGTCCGTAAATACAGGTTAAATTATGTGCTGTCACAACACTACATGGCTGTAATAATCTGTCAACTACCCACGACATGATTTTTGTGCTCTAGCAACTTCTAACGCATCCTTTGTACAGGACTGGGCAAAGCAATTTTTGTATGTACAGTGGTATGCCCACAAATCACAAGAATAGTTTATTAGAATTTATTTTTAGATTTTCAATATTTCATGCACAGAGGAACAGGCAATTGCAGTCTAATTTGGGTATTACCAAAATTAAGTATGAAAATCAGATAATTGCACATAAACCAGCCAATTATGGTAATTTGTACCCACAGTTACTGTATTTACATATCCAATGGAAATCATTACACAAAGAAATTAGATGTGTAACTATGTCTACATTCTGTGAGGTAGATATCAAAATACACATTTACTGTACAATTGTCAAAGAGATGTATGTAATATATGCTTCTGTTTTCATTTTTTTAAAGCATTTCTGGATATTGTGTAAAGTATCTGGAACCTTGTGCCAACAGTTCAATATTGTATTTTAAAAGTATTCTGATTAAATTTTCAAAAAGACATAAAAATTAAATTGTCTAAGGCCTTTTTCTCAAAATGTGGTGATTGGCCAAAATTTTAGCCACAGATATATAGACACATACAGACCAAACAGTCCAAATCACCACTGCTGCACAGCAAATTGAAATTTGCTCCCTCTAAATAAAGAATATGCAGCTGAACTTTCATACAAGGGCATATTTCAGAGAAGTATATTATAAAACATCAGTAAATCTGAACAAAATGTTATTTTCAAATTAAGGTTGTTGAACATTTTTCTACGTTTTGTTTCTTTGCATTTGCCAAACTAAAGCTACATTTCAGTTAATGTCAAATCAAATTGATTCAAAATTAAAAAGAACTAGGTATCATTGAAGTGAAATAGAAGAATCCAACCTGGACAAACATGATAATTAAACTACCTACACATATGCAGTCCGAGTAGGCATTGTATTATCAGAGCTCAGAGGTACTACCTAATTAAAACTTAATACAACATTCTTCCCTGTTTAAAATGAAAATTAATCAACTCAATCCAGGTATAAAACACAAAATGATTTTTAACTTTCTAAGAGAGGATTAAAACTTGTTTAACCGCCCTCTTAATTTATCTACTTTGACAGTTTAGTACTACTTACATAAAACGAATCACATTGGAAGCAAGAGATTTTACTCAGCAGAGAGGACAGAGTTTTTCAGTAGATTTTGACATATTCAAATTTAGGAAAGGAGGGGATGCCTACCATATAGACAGTTGGTTCAGCATTCTGAGAGACCCCTAAGATGGAGGTGGCTATAACAGTGTATTTCCTGGCCTGGAAGAAACTTTATCTTTCTCTTCTTACCACTCACAGAAAGGTGGATGTGGATGTCTCAGTCACTGTTATGAACTTCCTCTTTAAGGCATTCATTTATAGAAGACGTACAGGGAGAGTAAAATTTAAAAAAAAAATGAACCAAGCATATGATGATATTTTAAGAGCTGAAGTTATGTGATTTCCTTGCTTCCAAAACTGACTTGTCTTTTGTGGAGACAGAGCTAACTCAGGTGTAACTCATTTGATTTTAAGGTACTGCTTGTCCTCACACCTCTAAAATAGCCTGTTACTTTGAAGAAAGATTTGAAAGACGCGAACAAATATTATGGAAGAAATTAATAATAATTTAGTATTATTGGCTGCATTTTCGGGCCCAAATGTAAGCAGTTGTTTCTAGAGTACAGAAAGTTTATATGCTAACATTCATTGCAGTGAGCAGTTAACCTGTTATGAAAACACAATGTCTGCATGTAAGTTACCATTGTGTAATTAGGTCTCCAAATCTGATATCCAAGGGCTAAATAATGCATCTTATGCTGAAGACTAGAATGCTTTTAGAGATTTCAGATACTTCATTACATGTTAGAAACTATGAGCTAGTCCCTAAGACTGAATGAGTCCTGAAAAAGAAAGATCTAGAAATCAGAACCAAGGAAGACACACAAACTGCAAAACAAAAAGAGTAGACCAATATTACGCAAAAATAGTTAAAACAGAAGTCCCTGATATTCATAATAAATAATATTTTAAACAAGTAGTTACTCATATGGCCCAATGGACCTCCTTCAGAAACAAGGCAGGCATATTATGATTCAGCTTTTAACTTTTTTGTGTTTTTCTTTATTATTTGTTCCATGGGTCTCTTCATGGGCACGGTCCCAACATTTTCTGTACTCACTTTGAATCTGTTCTCTTCCACATACAGACAGAACTCATATTTCTGTTGCTGCACACTGAATTGTGACTTCACAGCATTGCATCTGATCAATATTGCAAGGTGTACTATATAATTTAGCTACTAAGAATGCATGCCATGTCAGAAAGTAGAACATACCTCAAAGTCTCAACTCTTTTATTATCTAAGCATTTTGAGTATGAACTTGAAAAGGGAGACTTCCTTAATCACTGAGCCATTTCTCTGTCACATAATCCCAATGTCAAGTAACTGAGCAAGACTTATTTTTATTAAAAGCTTTGTGCTATTGCCTAAGTTAGGAACGAAGATTTTAAATTAAAGAAGGAAGGAGCAATGGGAGAGTTTGAAATATTCTATCTATACACTCAATATACTCAAGAAAAGTCAACTAGAGAGAAACAAAAAAATATACAAAAATAATGTTTTAATGTTTATGAATTAAATAGAGAAAAAAATAAAGAAACAATATATCCAAGACAAAGAAAGCAGTTATCTCAGGATGTTCTTCATCTATTAAAACAGGAAGTTTCCCGAGAAGATCCACCAATATAAGTTAATCATTCTGAAAAACATAGGGAAGTTTGCCCAATTGATTCAGCAAATAGCATGCCACTGTATTTAATTACAGTAGGAATTTGAATGCTTTCCTGAATGTCTAGGGCAAAGGCTGGACAATATTACAATGGAAACACAGACAAGAATGAGAAGAGCTCTTGGGAACAACACTGTGGCTTTCTTGTCCATTCTTTTTGAGGAAGGAAATGTTTTTTTACACAGTGCACAGATTTTTACAGTTTATGTGGAAAAATAACTGATGACATCCTTCTCCTTATCACACATGTCATCACTGAAACTGTTTCACTTGAATGTCATGAAAGAAATAAAAAGCCCATAAATTTCCTTATCAAGTATTCTTTTAAACAGAAAAAAGAGCATTAGAATTTAGGCAATCCTAATATTTCCAGATGTATTTTCAAAACTGATTTATGAACCAAAGCATTTAAGACAAGGCTAAATATTTTTCTTTTTCATTCTTCTACAACTTTAATTGTACACAGACAGAAAATTATTCACAACTGTCCTTACATTCAAAAATTTAGAAACTTGAGAGTTCATATTTATACTAGGCATTTAAAAGAAGTTCTATATTGTATTACTGGATGTGTTTCTCTAACTTTCTTGTTGGTCTTTTTTTAAGACCTACCACTCCTGATTAAATTTTTTCTTTTATGAGGTCTTGTCCTGTCACAAAATAATATTCCATCAATGCCTAAAGCTGTCTGCTAAAAGCCTGGGAAGGGAATACCTTTTCATATGTGGACCCCTGATGATTTTTAACACATAAATAAGAATGGGCTTAACAGCAATTTTGAAAATGGTCTGCATTTACACCAATGTTTCCCAGCTACATTAATGAGATCCAAACAAAATACAAAATAGCATTTGGTGAGATATGATCTTTTTCAGTGAAATGTAAATGACACAGAATATGGTGGTCCCAATGGGCATGAAAACTAACCCACTGCAGTATGAATGCTGAAATTAGGTATTTAGTAATACCAGAGAATTTGGCTACATGCAGAATCAAAATGATTTTGTAAGAGGAGAAATACTCTTAAAGAAGAGATATACTCATAAATAACATAGTTGGATACTTCGTTCTCCCTGTAGCACTACTATGTTTCTTCATATTTTTCTTTATATCTACAAATTGATACAGAGGTACTTAAATTCTTTACTGCACACTACCCTGCATTTTTATTTTTTTTTCAATTCTCAGTGCAGTTCAAGCCTCTGTATTCTAATCCCTAATGAAAATTCCAGTAATAAGTGGTGTCCCCCGAGGGTTTATACTGGAACCAATAGTCCCATATACAAATAAAAAAAAAACAACTTTGAACTTGGCATTTATTCCCCATGTCACTCATGCTTTTTTATGTGATTTCCTGCACTAATACCAAACACTACATATTGACCTATATGTAGCTGGCTTTTATTATTAATTTTTTCATAGATTAGGATTTCTTATCTATGATGTAATTTTAATAAGATAGTTGTCATAATAAATATTTGTGCTACCTGATGTCTTTAAACAAACATGTGAGTAGTTTGACTGTTAACAACACACCTTTCTATTATATTTGGTATTAATTTACTAATCAATCTGGATCTCATACTACCTACTTGATCTTCATTGTATTTATAATTTACATATTTTCAAGTCTTCGTCAATGAACTTCAAACACATGTTTTGCAATTTCACTGTATTTTGTAATTTAAAACATGTCGTGCATGCCAACTAAGACTCCTGTATTAAACAGCGATAGAATTATTCTTACATAATTGTTACGCTTTAACTATTTTCTGTGTGTAGAGTTGTCAGCCTACATTCCACCACCCCCATAAAATAATTGTCATTTAATTATTTGCCTCTTTACTGTTTTGGGGTTTTTTTCAAATTTATGTAATAGGAACAGTAGGGGGCATTCAGAGCTTTAGATCCTAGATATGGCTGCATATGATGCTATGGAGCTAGTTAACTGAATTTTAAATGTGTAGAATGCAGTTCAAGTAATTTACAGTACACCATATTCAATCCATTAATTTAGGTAATATATACTTATGCATCATAAGCTTCTCATTTACCTCTTTGTTGTGTCATTATTTTCACTTAATTTTTAGAAGCATTTCTTTTACATAGAATTTTAATAAAATAGGTGAAAAGCAAAGATGTATTACAAATTAATTGAAAAAATTTTTACATAATGAACAAAATTATTTTCTTAAACTGAAAGCACATACATTTCTAATGTAATACTTGAAAAATTAAAAAAAAATAAAAGGGGGGGGGGGGAAGTCTGTCTTGAGCATATTATGTGCTGTGGTGAGTAAGTGTCAGGAAAAATGGCTATCCTTTTCCCCATCTCTCAGAAGAAAGAAAAACAAGGAAGAAAAATAGCATGGGATGTCTTATAAGCTGTAGCTTCAATTCCAGAGATCTGAAAGAAGCTATGAGGACCCACCTGCCTTCTAGAGCCTATCAGCAAATAAGCAAAAGTGTCAGAAATCTACAAACTCATAAGAATGTTCAGCAGGTATTTGGGTGTAGTATTCTGTCACTCTGGTGTTATCTGAGGATATGTGGGTGGAGATGGCTTTATATAAACATGGCATTTCCCTCATTCCATGATATGGATAATATTCTCCTGTGCAGAGTGCTAATTATAGCAGGGGAAAATCGGGGCCAGGAAAGTGGTCTATGCACTAGAGCTGGCTGTTGTCTTGAGTGGAACACCAGGGGATTTACAATGTCAGAACTGTGTACGTTTGAGTTTAACTTCTAAGTTTAATATGATCAAGATTCCCTTAAAAGACTTAAGGTCCAACATTCTTTGTGAGGCTTGCTCACACATTTTCCATTATAAAGTTTTGGGTAAAATGCATGAACAGCAGGAGATCTGATGACAAGACCTTTTTTGATTATAGAATCAGCTGTATCCCTGCTTATTTGCTCAAGTAATCAAACCAGAGAGATTAGGACAGCACACCTTATCAAGCTCAAAAACATTCTAGAAGTTCAGGTGTATATGTGGGATTGGGTAGAAGTAACTTTGAATTTACATTTCTTTCTGATCTTACTGAAATATCTTTTTCACCATCCTTCTCTCTGAAGTTCCTGCATAGCTTCCAGTTTTCTGTCAGTAGTATATAAGGAATCTCTTCAGGCCAATGGATGAAATGTAATCAGAAAGTTGTTTTGTTTTGGTTTTTTCAGAAATAAAACTGAAAAAATACCTTCTCCTTGACAAAATGTAAGCCTACAGTGCAACTGGTTTCATCCCACAAACAACAGTTGATGAGAATGAAAAAATGGGAGAAAATCCTAATCTGCAACTCAAACCACAGAACGACGATTTTTTTTAATTTAGTTTTTCCTTGCATAAGTCACAATATAGGATTCCTCCTGTCACAAGACCATATTTTATTACTTTATTTTCTTACATTTCCTGCATTAATACTTGTTATTCATATCATAGTTCTTGTATGAATTCCAGTGGCTAAGTGTATAACCTCAAATATCAAATAAATTATTCAAGGAACGGCATCTCATACTGATTGTTTGCAATTTAAGTCTAACATTTCTTATTCTCTCACAGTTTGCCTTCCAGCCACAACACTATAGACATTGAGAGTGCAATTCATTTGTTAGATTCTACTTTGCCATTTGAGTACCCTACCCAGAGTCCATCAGGTACCTTAGGGTACCCTATCTGGAGTCCATCAGCCACTCCACAAAGACATGGAAATTCTGAGCATCCTCTGTCATACCTTCAGCCCCACGCACATGTCTACTGCAGGGCCTTAGAAGGTACTGGATTTCTGCGTTTGGGCAAATGAATCCTGCCTTACTTTTAGTCACCTGAATAACTCTGTTGGCTCCTCTGATTACATTGACTCTGTAGAATAAAACGGTGCATGTACAGGTACTGCAGACATGAAAATTTACATCTGAATCTGTAGCTAACTCCCACCTCTACATCCAGTAACTTCCTGATTCCCCAGGCAAATTCAATAGCTTATGGTTACTACTCGTATTTCACAGCCTACTTCCAGTCCTCAAACAGTTCAGCTGACTATAGGTGGTGTCAGATTTTAATCGTCTCTTTCTATTTCTAAAAAATTAACCCTACAAATGGATGATATAAGAATATACAGAATGAAAACAGAAGGTGTGCCATCTGTTTGACAACAGAATGCAACATACTTATCCTGCCCTTACCCACTGTAATACTCGCATAATTTTTTCCTAGTATTTATGTGTCCTTTCTGCTGCACATGCATGCATGCAGTCCATCTGGTTTGTCATTCATCTTAGCATATCCATTCATTTACAGCACATTCAAAATATACCTAGAATATTAATTTTATCTCCAAGGTTTTAATGAAATTATTATCTAATAAGGTTAAAAAGGCACAGAGTTCATGCAAATTTACATCAATACATATATAAGATGTATAGTTAGAGTGTGTCTTCATACAATTTTTCAGAAACAAGCAGGTTTTTTTATACTTTTACAATCTAATATCCTTTAGGTCAACACCCATCCAGAAGAAACATATGTGGTATGTTTATATTGGAAGATTTTATCAGTCTCGGAGAAGAAATTACTGAAACGATGGGGAAAAAAAAAATTAACTTGGTTATACATTTGCCAGACCTAAAGAATATGTGCTGATATTTTCTGATGATGTACACAAATATTTTTTTATCACTTCACCTGTTCATTCACTCTGGAGTGTGATGGCCCGTGGTGGATGAGAATCTTCACAATGTCTACATCTCCTCTCCAAGCAGCCAAGTGAATAGGAAAATAACCTTTATTATCTGCCACATTAGTTGATGCTTCATACTGAAGTAATTTGAGAACTATATCCCTGGAAAACAGGAATTAAATCTAAAAATTGTCAGGAAGTTTGTTTAATTAACTATTTACATCAACATACAAATTACCAAAGTTTTTACCCTGAATAACAAAATAAACCCCCTCCATTTCAAGTGAAACAGCTACAAAAATGAGGACAAAGCATTTCTAAGAATAAAATAGACAGTAAAACATAGCCAAAATGTCTTTAATTGTAATGGTCCTTACTTCTTATGAATACCCATCAACAATATTATCATCAGTTCTCTGAATCTGTTTCTTTCAACAGGATTGCCTGGCCACAGAATAATTTTAGAATTTGCCAGTCCAGGCCATATTCATGTCCCTCAAGATAAATCTTCCAGGCACTAAAGGCAGAGTGTCCTCACCATTGCTGAGTTCTGGAGGCAGGAAGACAAGAGGGCAGCTTTATGGACACAGTTCTTGCACTAAGCCTTAAGTAATAGTTTTTCTTCTTCTTTAAGGCATTATCTCAGAGATGGAGGAAACAATTTAGTGATGACCTAGTTAGATATATACTATCTTCTGTATCTGCTTATGTTTTCATTTCCCACACCAAGCTTCCTGAGAGCAGTGAGGGAAAAGTGACTTTTATTATTTTAATTCTTATTATATTCCTTTCAGTATTTTCAGTGTGCCTTATCATACTTTAAATGAAAGATTAGAATAAGCTGGTATATTGCATCCTTGATTTTCAAGCAGTCTTCTGTGCTTAAGTTTAAAAGTTAAATGTAAAACTCAACTGTGTGGTATGATGCTGTTATCAGCTGTCAGAAAGTAAATAAATTGTCTTATCTCTTCATTTCTCTTCTCATAGTTTGACACAGTCAGGCTTCGTTAGTTATTAAGTTAATAATATCTATGTTCCAGTGTGGGCAGTTCTACACGTAATTTTGCTGAATATGGAAACACTAGCTCTTACTAATTTGGCTCAAAAAAATCAGGGGGGCGGGAGCTCAATGAAGCTTATGTTACGACTAAAAATGAAGCCTTTGATTACAAACTAAGACAGAAGGTAAATCCCAAGGCAATTGTTCCCCTAACCTTAATGGAATCTTATTTAATTGCCTATTCATAGAAAAAATATGGCAAGTAAGAGTGAATATACCCAGGTCAAAAGAAACTCCCAATTGTTTTCAGAAGAAATCATATGACATACGGGAATCATCACATCTAAGCTTTGAAGAAGACTTTAAGCTGGATTTTCCTTAGTCCTGACAAGGTCAAATAACATGAAAACAACCAAGAAAGAGCAGCTCCACTACAGAAAGACTCTTGCTACATAGGAAGTTGCAGAAAAGTGACTTCTGTGAGAAACTTTAGTACAAATTTGGTTTGAGAGACTTCTCATAAAATAGAAGTTGGTCTTGCAGGAGCTGGTCTAATGAAGGATAGAGAAACAGAGTAGTTTGCAAGGGACACAAATCAGAGGAAACTGATATTTAATTAGGTAGGGGGAAAACTGAAAAAAAACCAACTCCACAACTGAAATGTATAGATAATGATACACAGCAACAATTCTCTTGCAAGATTCACAATGCAAAATAGAACCTCGGTCCCCTTCATCCCTCAAGAATGTCCTGACCCATCACACTTCTCTAGGGTGAATCAGTTTTAGCACTCTATCAGAATTTCTTCATTTTGTAGAAATAAACTTCAGCGAGAAGACTGAGAGTCCTTAAACCACTAACATTACTGGGCTAAGTAAAATTACTCCAGGAGACTGAGATTAAAGTGCCTGCCCCAGATACGATTTAATTACTTATATAAACCAGAATAATTTCAAAAGAAAGAGAACTATCCCAAAATAACCAAGGAGGGAGGGAATTCATAATATACAATGATCAAGATGGGACTTGAACCCTGGCGTCCAACAAGTATCCCAGCCACAAATCATTGGTCGAGCCATTAAGTCTTATGTTTTCACTTTTCCTAAAACACTTTGAAATCTGTCAAGTCCATCATAATGTAAAATGTGAAAAATTAAAACCCAAAAAGTTTCCAAAGGCAAGGAATTCTAAGTGGGAAGGCTCTTGTGTCAAAAGATTGTATACAATACTGATTTTGAGTATCAAGTTTCGAATCTGAAACAGACTGTAAAGGTATTTATTTGTTATTTGAGACTAACGAAATTACAAAATCACAATCACCAGGTGTCTGTCCAATTCTCTTGCTGACAGTGCTACCATTGTAGCAGGGTCAGTATGATAGCTTGGATATCAGGCTTTGATAACAAGTCCTGAAACCTCACGATCTATCATGAAATACCTCATGATGTATTTCAGTTTACTTTAATAAAACAAGCTATAAGTGTGATGGCAGTAACTGCTACTCACCCTGCTCTGAGGGTAAGTGGTTATAGCAGCTAGTGGCCATTATGACCTTTACAGAAGCTGCACTTATATCTGCTTCTGTACATAAGTCCACATCTTGAAGTTCCCTCTGACTTCAGAAGAAGCTCGGCCCACACTGTGTCTGAAAACACTATTTGGGTTTTGAATGTTTTGGGATTTTATAGTTTATATTGCTAGGACTCGCAGTCTTTGTGGTTTTACATCAATGTTTTCACTTTGCTGGGTAACTATTGGTTTATAGCCATTATTAAACATACTAAAACTACTTTTCAACTATTTAAAACCAGAAATTGTTGCAAGCTAGGGCTTGGGCTTTTGTCAATTAAAAATGTGCAACAGCACAAGAGACAACCCATAAACTATAAAAAGTGCCTTATTTTAAAGAAAAGGCTGAGATTAATAGACCATATTAAGGACTTAGACCTAATGCCATGGAGCATGATTAAACCAAACATAGAATTTTTACGGATTCACATATTATCTTACGGACAATCCAAAATCACATTAAAGTTAGCGCAAATCACTCTTAATTTCAGTTGGGTTTTGATCGGTTCCTTTTCTCCCATAGAGGAATAACCCAAAGCCTTACGTTGAAACATTATCTAGTGAAAAGCCAGTCACTGTCAACAGTCAGTTTCCAAACGGCATAGTAAACTGCATTAAGTGGGGCAGCTCTTGCCTTGGTTACAGTGGGTCCATCCCACTAGAACTTCATAGACTTCATTAAAATCTTTCTATCTTGTTCTGTCTTAATAACAACATGCTATTGGCAGAATAATACAGTGGAGGTAACGCAGCAAGGCACAACACGTAGTAATAGAGGCAATGCAGAACAAAATGAAAGCTGCAGTAACAAAATACGTCGCAAGTTTCCTCGTTTTTTTACTGACATGTCAATGCCTTAAGGAGTTCACCTGCACTCGATCTGCCTGTGCAGTACCCCTCCCTGGGGATTCTGCAGGCTTTCCACAAGCTTGTTGAGACATGCATGTGGTAACTTGGATGGACATCCAGGAGGAAAAATCTACGAGGTCACATACAAGGTCATAACCATTTCTTTTCCGCTTTCAAGTGGTTAACTACTAAATATTCTTAGCATGCTAAGTTACTTTTATAGTGGTTAATCTATACTGTTCTTTCATTTCACAATATCACTTCCTTAAACATTCAATGCACCATATATGTGCAGATAGGCACACAAGAATACTACAAAATTTTCTTTTACAAATTCTGATCAGCTAAAAAGCACTAGAGGCATGACTAGAGGAAGCAATAATAAATTTCTTCCAAATTGAGGGAGAATTTGGAAGAACCAATATAGAATCAATAGCTTCTAAACTGCATTTGTCATTATCAATGACAGTGTCAAGAACTCTTACATTAATATATCCCATGGAAGATAAAATTATTCTAGTAAGTCAGAGTTTGTCAGCTTTCTGTGAAAATCTTACTGCTATGATACATATTTTTTAATTACACAGTAATTATACAGCCTATTGTACATAAAAATGAAATGAGGCACTTACTTGTGTCCATTTAGAGCTGCATGATGTAAAGCAGTATAACCTGAACTGTCTGTACAGTTTATATTTGGTCCTCGCCAGATGCTGCAAATAAAGCACAATTGTAAAGTTAAATTTTTCACTTGGCAAGTGCAGAAATTTCAGAAATTGGGTGTATCAATAATCTAAAGATCTCTGCAACAAGTGTGATTAAACTTTAAGAGACAAATTACCTTGAAAAGGACTTAAAAGAGCAAATGTCATACTGATATCAATATAATTTATTTATTAAAATAATTTTACACATTCATTATAGCACTCAGGAACTTTATGTAGGGTAGTCTCAAAGAGTAATAACTATTCTGTCATTTCAATTAGATCTGTTCTCTCAGTAATACTCTGGTAATCATACTGAGGTTATAGTCTGATTTTACACTACTTTTTCACAAGTACATATTCGTTGACTTTAGGTCCGTTAGTCTAGGTTCATACAAACCTAAGATTAGTGAGAACCAATCAGATGCTTTAAAGGGACTTGAAATTTATCCTTTTTTACTTGGTCTAATATTTTAGCTCCCATTTAAAATCAATTATATTTTTTAATACATTACATCTATATGCAACAAAACTTTAACAAATGATTTTTGTCTTTCTGTATTTTACAGCGCTTATTCTACAGTCAGCTTCATTGTATGTCCCCTGTAACCAGTTTCAAGATCTATTATGGACTCTTCATAAAACAGTAAAGATTTTTTGTTTCAAAGTAGAATAATGTGACTTCTAATCTAAAAAAAAATACCCCCAAGAACCCACCCACCCAAAATAAACACACCAGGCCCTCAGAATTGGGTACCAGAGGCATACTGAGTACCAGCAGGTTTTTTTTCTAACTGACTTCATTTGAAGCTGATTGTATCCTTTGTGGAAGCAATTTTTTAATTCTGTAACACAGGTTTCAATCACTAGTTTTACAACTTCCACGACACAAGAATATGAGTCCTGAATTACAGCCTGCTTTCTTTAGCTTCTAATACAGTGTTAAACTGTCATTAGCAAGCCATATTTTCCCTTCCCTTCATAACACAGAATCAAGTGCTGCAGTTCAAAGAAAATAATCTGAAGCTAACAGGTAAAAAGAATTTTCCATGCTGACATTTGTCATGATCTACATCAATAAAATGACATGTTACGCTTAACACAAGCTTTTTAAAAATTCTTTCCTACTGAATCTGTATTTTATTACCTATGGAATACTGATGTTGTAGACTGGTCTCTTTTTCACTGTGTGTGTTTGAGTCATTAATTAGCTCATAAATTTAAGCAGTAGTTTTCCCATAAGTAATACTGCATGCATACAGATTTTTTGGTGTGATGCATTGTCTTCAGCAGTGAGTGCAATTCTACATAGTGCTGGGTACCTCACCCCTCCCTGCAGTTTAATTTCTTGGAAAAACAGGACCAAAATATTTCTTGGGTGCAAAGAAACAAAATAAGAAGTGGGGTTTTTTAACAATCTGCTCAGAAGTCTACTGATGTTCCTTTCTACAGAAGGCAATTTCCAGCTAGGGAAGTCACTTTAATCTTTCCAATTAAAAGAAATTATTTTAACTTCATGAAGTAGTAAAAAAATGTGTCCTTGAAACAACAGCTCCTCCATGATAGATGTTATTTATATGGCAAAGACAGACTGTTCTTATCCACCGGAAGAAAAGAAGTCCTTATCTACTGATATGCTATAACCTTTTTTTTACTTTTGCATAATATTTTATTAGTTTTTTCCTCATTTATCGGATTCTACTTTCTTCCTTTGATTAGTAACAGCTGATAGGAGAATAAAAAATAGGGAAAAAAAAAAAAAGTGGTATAGAAAATCATATTTTAAATATTAAAATTAAATTCCTAAGTGACCAGAATATTAATGTACTTGGTTTTGCTCGCTTGCTTTGGTATACAGTTGTTAGGATTTGCCTGTTGGCTGTTTTTTTCAAAATGCAAAGGATCCGTGAGATCATGTATTATACAAGATGCAGTAGGCCTTTAAAAACAACAAAACAAAAACAAAAAACAAACAAACAACAAACAAACAAACAAAACCAACCAATACTTAGTTCTTTCTCCCCTAATTTTCTCCTTTAACCCGGACAATTTTAAATGCATTTAATTGCATTTCCTGACTCTAGTCTTAGCAAATATTTTTCAACTGAAGCTGTGCTAAGGGTTCTTTTTAAAACTGAAGCTTGATTAATGAATATACCAATGCACCTATGTGAAACTTCTTCAGGACACTCAGGTTAGGAGACAAAGGACAAAGAACAGGGAGTAAAACCTGATCTCTCAGAGAGATGATAAAAGGATGGACAGACCAATCACTGCGAGCTCCCAAACGGTACAGAAAGGCATGCTCAAAATCAGAACTTGGTTATCAAACTACAGAACACAGGAGACACGAGCAGGACTCAGCTGCAGGCATCTCTTTTCCTTGGGCTAGGGCAGATATCCCCTTGTAGGAGGTCTTGAATTGCTACAGTAGTGCTATGTTATTTCCTACATAATGAACGCAGGTTCACTATATACACTGGGTATTTATGCTTTAATAACTGACAATCACATTCAAATTGGACAGTTTGTGAATAGAAATTCTTACACCTTAAAACTCCCAGCTGTGGTGAACAGTTTCATCTAAAGCACTTCTTTCATAGTCAGAGTACATTAGGGCGAAAGTCTAGTGGAGTATTAGCTCCATAGAAAGCATTTGACTTCAAAGGAAAGTGCGGTGGAGAAAGAAGAAAACCCTAAAGAGCCCTTCTTTGGCATCATAAACACATAGAATATATGAGGAATTATCACGTATGTTAATTTAACTGTGTATTAAAACAATTCAATAGTTACTGTGAAAGCAACACTAAGGGGAAACTGGAACAAAACAGTCACCATTCAACCTCCAGAAAAGAATATTTGGTGTCAGAAGATTAGCAGCTTTTTAGATTACTGTTCATATTAAATGTTCTTAAAAAGATGTTTCTCCTAATTCTTTGATGCAATCAATGATCAAGCTTTTGACTTTTTCATTCATTAGTACATTAGGAGGTTTTTCCCCTAAGTACATCAGAAATTTAGGAAAATCTTTCTGAACTTTAAGAAAGTAATTGAGCCTACTTCTGGTGAAAAAAACTCAGTGTTCAGTCAATGATGAATTAAAAACCTGAATTAAAACATGATCATCAATTAGTTTCTTCCATTATAACTTCCCAAAGTGAGGCACAAAGAAACTGACTTACACTATTGCCAAAAGCAAAAAGACCTTATTACAGTTTGCACTCGCTGTGCACAAAGAATATCGACCTCTTTAACTTACGTAAAATGTTAACTGGAAAATACTCTTTACTTGGTAAAAAATTGTTTTCTTTTTTTTTTTTTATGAACTGAAAATAATTACATATAAAAAGCAGCATTTCGAAAGTGATAGGAAAATGACAGATGAAGGCAAAAGCTGGTTATTTGATTGATTTGTTATTTTGCCATGCTTTTTGCCATATGTAAAAAAAAAAATTGTTGTGAGCTGGCTGTCGTTACACACATACGAACACAAAAGCAAGGAAATCAGAAGTTCATTCAGCTAGGCAGATAGGTACACTCCATATCAACAGAACAATAACTATGCACACGCACACAATTTTAAATCTGTTTCATTACATAATTTCATCGTCATTTAATTAGACATGCACTAATATTTATGGTCTTTATATGGTAGTTTTGCCAAGGTGAAAGGAAAACATTTTGTTAATACAACTATAACAGTCTTTAAAAGCCATAGAAAGTTGGCTGGTGTCATCAGTGTCTGTCTGCCCATTGGTTTCACTTCAACCTTATCTGACAACTGACTGGTAACCCTCTTTCAAATGTATTTCTTCTCTGAAACAAAGTGGTAAGGAAAAGGATGACACTGTCTATAAGGAATCACTTCCTCCAGAGGAGATGGATAGAGCACGGTGTTCATGCATGCATATTTTAGGGTCTAAACCCTGTTGAGGGCTGAGAGAGGATTAGCATATGCCTAGTTCTCATCCCTTCCACTCCTCTCCCCACCTTCCTTCCCAGGTCCTCAGTATCTTTGGAAGCTCTTCCTAGAGACCCCCTGGCTCTTCAGGACTATAGAAGCAGTGAATCTCCTCATGCCAGGTCAGTTTTAATAGTGGGTAATCATAAATTTCGTCCTGTTCCCATTGATATCAGCGGTGAACAACAACCAGCTCAGATAAATTGAGTTTCCTTAGTGTTCCTGTGTTCCACAGAACAAATAAGTACTCCAGGAATTTGTGTTGTTCAGAGGCAAATCTTCCAAAATTCCCATGTTTGTTGTTGTTAATCTGACAAAAACACACTGCTTGAAGTCATTAGAGCGTAGAGCCAGGCTCCGATATTTGTTAGTGATCTGTCAACGTTCATGCACAGTTTTAGTCATGTAAACTGAGCTTATATGAAATATATGGACAGAACATTTTTGAAAATGCAAACTTTTACACAATAATACGTATCACCAGTTATTCAGACAAAAAACAATAATGTTACTTAGTGTGAACAGCAGCAAAATAGCTCCCATTCTCTGTTTTATGCACAAATAAATCAAACTGACAACCATGTTGCTCTAACCTACATAAATTAATAATGTTACTTATCAAATATAGAAGTGTTTCATTTTAGTAAACGTGATTTTTACTTTTTTTTTGTTCTACAGATTCTTCTTTTATGGAATCCTGTGTTATGCAAGATATATTATCTTGTAAAAAGCACTCATGTCTTTTTCATGTATGGTTCTACCTATTATTTACACTACTTTGCTGAATTGGAGATACACTTTCAAATTACTTCAAAGAAAGTAAATGTAAATATTTGCCTTTAGTGACAGTGGTAAAAACCCCCTTTAAGAAGTAATATCTTAAATCATAACGAATAGCAAATAAATAATAATAAGGTACTCAAAATTAAAACAATCATAATTTAGAAAAAAATGTATTATTTTAACAAAAAAATAAAAATTAGAAGGTCAGAGGGATTATCAATTCAATTATTAACTGAATTTTTAAAGTTTATTTTATATATAATTCCAATTGTTTATTTAAGTCCTTTTGTTATATCAGTGTGAAATGGGATTCAAAACCATTTCATTTTTCAATGTGTGGAATCTGCTTATCTCATTGTGGTTCCGGCTGTTTAGTTTTCTCCATATAAATAATACAACAAAATTTATGGTCAGCTACTTCATGGGATCAAGTATGTTATTCAAGTTCACACTATAGAGCAGTCTATTCCACTTATTTTCTTTAACCTTGATCTGTTTGCAGTCGGCCATAAATAGCGTAAGCCTGAAAAACCGGGGAACTTCGCTGAACTATGATAGTATTTTCATACTGATTCTGTTCAATTGGTAAGCAATTTCCATGTAACATAAAATCCTGAATGAATATGGTGAATATTACGAGTTTGATTATTTATTACAGCAGCCTCCACCTTTCTTGCACCACAAAGATTTCCAGAGGTAAAGGGAATTCTGTGCAGCCTATGTGTAAGACACAAAAATTCTGCTCAAACAGCTCCATTCCCTTCCTATCAAGGAATCAATCACTTCAACTCAGAAACTTGAAGAACAAGTTGGGATGACCTAAGAAAGGAGCATATAGAGCCATTTGATTTGTCAGTAGGGAAATACAGTAGACATTCACAAAAAATACTCCTGGGATGCTTCCAGGGTGTTCACGTGTGATTCTATGCCTCTCTGAAAGGCAGAGAAGGGTTTCTTCCTCCCAGCTGTTGTAGAAGCCTCCAGCATACATATAACCCCTTTGGAAGGTTAGCTGGGAACAGAAATGTGAAGACAAAATAGAAAAAGAAGAGTCATTCACTCCCATCTAGTCTAAGGCATGACCATCAATAGCTACCTAATTATGCTCATCTTCACAGAGCATTCCTGCTCTAACTGTTGTGATTGAATTCAGAATTCAGTTCTGCCTTTGAAAAGCTGTCTAAGGCATACATGCAGGAATAGCAATATACATAAAGATGGATATCAAGCAGTACAAAAAGAAAAAAATTCATAAACTCGCAACATTATGAATTCAGCAGTATTGTTATATTTATCTGCTGTGGATCGTTGTTTCTTTCCTCCTTGAAACGCTACAACAGCTGGTTAGAATAAGATCTTTTTCCAAATATACAAACAGCAGCATCAGCACGTAAAATGGAAGTGAAAACAGCAGTTTCAAAAAAAGCATGTAAAGGCGTCATATCCAAAACCGTAAGACTCAAAACCCAGTATCATACCTGTAATTACTGGTTTTCAAGTTTTGTGAAATACTACTACTAAATGAACACTGACAGATTTAAAAGACTACGTCTGCCCACACTAAAATTTGAAGTGGCAGCATTTAAATGCATACCAATAACCTCGATGCCAAAAATACAACTTAGTATACTTGCCCATTACCATCCTTGCTGTTACTAACTATATTTTCGGTTGGAGAAGATGACTCTAGTACACTTATTAATCCAATCTGCCATCCACACTTCCACCAGTGGAAAGAACTAAAAAAAGGCTGATTATAAATGACAGAAGTTCATTGTGTGGCTGTGTAGAGGCAGAATCCCAGACATAGAGACGCACAAGTCCTGGATAACCAGAATACACTTAGTCATGATGAGTATCACGGAGTCAGTGTGACCCACATAGCCAATGTGATCCCTCACAGAGTCAGTGTGGCCTCATCCTTTGAATAACCTTAGGACAAAAATTGCAATTGAAAAAAAATAGAAAAGTTCTTATAAAAGCGTATTTTGATAGAGTTAAGACTTAAGAAGCAATTCTAAAGGAACTTTTAAGACAAGAAACTACAGAACCCGTATATGAGGGCATCAGAATTGTAAAGTACCCAAAGAACAGACTAGAACAGTAATGAGATAAATAGAAACTATAGAAAGTTTCACACATGTGAGTGTTAGGTTATGTGATAAACAGCTCCTATGTACATCCACGAAGGAGCACAAAGACACAACAGCGGGTGGAAGTATCAAGTAATACTCTGGCCCAGCTACTCTCAAACTCATCAGAGAAGAGCCATCAGTGTATTAAAGGCCCACCTCTACAAGTCCAGCCCTGCTTGGAGCACTGTATCCAGTTCTGGGCACCCCAGTTCAGGAGAGAAAGGGAACTACTGGAGAGAGTCCAGTGCAGAGCCACTAAGATGACTAAGGGTCATCATCGCCCTTATGAAGAGAGGCTGAGAGAACTGGGTCTTTTTAGCCTGGAGAAAAGGAGACTGAGGGGTGACCTTATTAATGTCTATAAATATGTAAAGGGCAAGTGTTGGGAGGATGAAGCCAGGCTCTTCTCTGTGACATCCAGTGATAGGACAAGAGGTAATGGGTACAAGCTGGACCATAGGATGTTTCAGGTAAACATAAGGAAAAACTTTTTCACTGTGAGGGTGACAGAACACTGGAACAGGCTGCCTAGGGAGGTTGTGGAGTCTCCTTCTCTGGAGACATTCAAAACCCACCTGGATGCATTCCTGTGTGGCCTGATTTAGGTGATCCTGCTCTAGCAGGGAGGTTGGACTAGATGATCTTTCGAGGTCCCTTCCAACCCCTAAACTTCTGTGTTTCTGTTGTCAGGACTCACAATGTGGCAGGTCAGATTAAATTATCATAAACAGCTCCTTTAACAATGTTGGAAAACTCAGCAAAGCCCAGCGAAGCCTCTGGACAATTTAAGGAGGAAAATACTAACCCCATCTCATTTGACTCAGCTTAATTATAGTTGGTCAGAGGAGAAGGGTGAATAATTCTGGTCTGGGGATAATTCTTATAATTCATGCTTCCTCTTCAAAGAGTATATTTACTCTTTTCCCTCTCAGTGTGGAGACAGGCAGCTATTCCCAGCACACATCTAAGCCTGCCACTCCACAGAGCAGCAGTTCAGCCCATCTGGAAACACACTGTAGCAAAAAGCAGGGATGTCCCCAAGCACTGCAAATGACCTGCTCTCCTGCCCCGTACCACCACACCAGGCAGCCTCAGGGTGATGGATAATCCTTCCAATCTGTAAATCAGAGCTTCAGCACCTCATGATAGCTCTTGAGCAACCCTCCTCCATCCCATTCATAGGGTGATGGATGGATAGGGGTGCTCTCACATACAGGAGCTTCTAATCATTGTGGCATGGTGAAGCGATAAGGCACTATTTTTTCAGCAATGTAGAGGAGAAAAAGATGCTGAGTGAGGACAGACTAGAGATGGGCAGCATCTTCAAAAATGACCTGGAAAGAATGTGGGCAGTGAGGTGGCAAAGAAGAGGTGCTGAGATGAATACTACCATTTCATTGATGGTTTACTCCAGCTGGAAACTCGTATCTCATATCAGCACCACCTCTGAGGAGAAGTTATGGGAATCTCTCTCATGCAGTAGCTGAGATGGGATTTCTAAGGTCACCCTCAGCCACACTTAAATGTCTCAAAATATTTTGAATGTTTGGCATTCATGTCTAAAATTAGACCCCATTACTGCTGAGAAACAAACACTGAGCAAGAGTATGGGCTTCTTCTTGGAGTCTGCTGGTAGAGGGTTCAAGAAAGACGGATGCCAGAGGTTTGTGCCAAGTTTGCATCAGCTTGCTTATGCTCATGCGAAGGACTGTCTTTCATTGACACTTGCATGGCAGGGGACTGGAGGGGATACACCATCCTGTACTCTGTGTCTTCGAAAGGAGTGGCATTTTCAAGGAACTCTGCTGAGGACTGGAAAAGTTTCACCCTCACCGCAGCCTCAAGGTATTACATAGTTGTGACTCTGTTAAACCATGATGCCTTCTTGTTTCTTATGGTATCCCTCTGGCATAAGGTTAGGCAGGGCTGTAAATGAGGAATCAAAGACTCTAGAGAGACAATTCTGAATTACAAACTGTGTGGCAAAACACAAAGACACTGTTCTAGGAGAGAAAGCGGAATACATCCTTGACATACTGAGGCACTGACTATCCTAGCTCAGCCTGTTCTACCTGAAAGAGCTGCTAAGTATCAGGGTGAAAATCCTATGTGGACACAGCTTTTGTTGCTAAAAGACTCCTTCTGATTATGACCTCTGCAAAGAAGCCAAACACTTGCCACAAGTCTTGTTCCTCCAGTCTTCACGCAAGAGGAATGCTCTATGTTCATCTTTCCTCCAAGCTCAGTTTTCCACTTTATCACCTGGATGAGCTGTAGACAATTCTAAGTCAAGTTTGGCCCTACTTCTTCAAGAAATTAGACATGTTAGTAATCTTCCCTCTGCATCTCATAGGTCTTTTGGGTCTTTCTTGACTGTTGACCTGCTTGAGCATGGTTCAGCGGAGGAGGAGCAGCTGAACTCCTGAATATTGATACATAGAGGTGGCTGAGACAGAAGCCTGAGTTACTACACCCACAGACAGAAAAGCTTCTGCCTATCATTAAACATTAGGGAGATTGACAGAAAGAGAGACAATATGTGTGAAATCCACGGGAGATGCATCTTCATAAGTCTAGTGGCTCATAGGTTTGCTTGGGTTTTATTACTTCCCACAATTTACAAATTCATTTATACACACACATCTGAGCTTAAGCATGAAATCCTTGACTTTCACTCAAGCCAACCACTGCAGCAAAAAAGACATGATAGAAAGGTCACCCAAAGCCACCGTATCCATGCTGAGTAGATATTTCAGAGCTCCTCTCTGCACTCTGAATACTGTGCCTGGTGATTGCTGAAGGTGCAGAGAGTCCAGAAATCAGTCTGTAAATTACTAATGTGGGCTATAAAGAAAAAGTATAGGGGAAAAAAATGTTTAGGAACAGCTGGGATAGGGTATGGAAGCTTTCAAATGCATCAGAGCCAAGCATTAGGAAGTCTATCATCCTGCCTCCATCAGTCCTCTGACTCAGTTGGCAGGAGAAAGGCAGAAGAGACTCAGAAGGGATCTCCTATGTAACAACCATGTCAAGAGCATGGGTTCCCAGAGCTGGCATTATGCCAATAGCCAGAGTTGCCTGTTTTCCTTCTTTATCAGTTGGATTTGAAACCAAACAACTTTTCTAGAAATTATAATCAGCATTCTGGTCATCAGTGCACAATTACCTGTAGAATTTATCATTTTTGAGAGGAAGACTTTGCCTCCAATACCAAAATTGCCATTCTCCCTAGGGCAAAGTTTAAAAAGAAATGTAAGACAGTCAGCTTCTTTTCCTATTTTCTGGTACTTCTGAAAAATAATGTGTATTTTTTAAATTTGTATGTTTAAAATCCTCAGCATATGCTAACTCCAGTCTGTCTGGCTTTCTTTCTGTTTATGTATTTAGTGCCAGCTATTTGGAGCAAGAGAAGCAGTACCAGTGCACTGGTGCAGATATTGGTAGCACCCACACATGGCATGGTTGCAATGCACATTCATGCAATAACATGTCATACTGGCCATTTTCAAAATGCATTTGTTGATATTTGTCACAAGTCAGTTATATTGAATAATGACTTCCAGCCATTATATCTACACGTGCACATAGTAAATCTTCTTAGTGTTTTTTTTCTCCAGATCAACTCTTAAGCCTTTCATGAACAGCTGACACACCATTATTATTGACCTATGGAGCTGAGAAAAGTCTAGCTGAACTTATCAGGGGATGGGCTCAGAAGGGAACCATGGGAAGTTTAAATATTTGTAGGAGGATTAAATTAAATGGAGTTTAATAAATGTATCCCCTTCTGATGACATTTAAGAATTGAAGAAAAGAAAAAAAAGAATCTCTTCTTTCCAAATCCTTCAGGAAAGTAGGAATAAATTAATTATTGTTTGACATTTCCCCATATTCCTTCCTCTTAGAAAGTCTCCTATAATCTAAAAAGCACCAAACAAATAATAAAATCATAGAACCATAGGACAGTCCAGGTTGGAAGGGATCTCAAAAGATCATCTGGTCCAATGTCTCATGGGAAAAGCAGCCTAGATGAGATTACCTAGTAGCCTGTACAACTACATCTTGGAAACCTCCAGTAAGGGTGACTCTACCATGTCCCTGGGGAGGTTGTTCCAGTGAATGATTGTTCTCACTGTAAAAAAAGTCTTTCTTATGTTGAGATGTCTTTTCCTTCTTTACTACTGAGCCATCTGAAGCCAGGTTACACTGAATAAGTTTTGCCCCTATCTCTAATTTAGCAGAGTTTTCTGCCTCAACTCCTCACCATAGGAAAACTAATTTCTTCCCAAAATATTTTTTTAAAAATCCAGAACCCAGACTCATCCCACTGGGGCTGTACCTGGTTCCATAGTCCACTCTGTTATAATACTACAAAGTGAAATGAAGGGATGGCAGATTACTTGCCAGCTCTGTGTCCAGCTGTCAAAAACCATGCAGTAATTCAGCAGAAGGACCAAGCAAAAAGGTGTGATTCGCTGCTGTTCGTGCCTTGTCATCAACACTCTTCCTGTGCCCCAAAAAAATCTTGCTGTCATCATTGAGACAGAAAGGACACAGAGCCCCTACACATGTCAAAGATCCGTGACCTAGAGAGAGAAAAGTATGAAACCAAGGAGAGCAGCAAGAGTGTGCACCAAATGCATGCCAAAGCATAGACTCACGGGGGAGAGCAGCTCCAGCACAGGTCAGTCTGGGCTGGGGAAGGGGATGGCAGAGCCAAGGGCCGGCGAGGGGCTCTGTTGGGGGCTTTCCAGAGATGGGAAGAGCTGCGAGAGTGGCTCGGCCATGCTGGGGGCCAGCAGCTGCCGGGCGGGCTGCTGAGATCTCTCCAAGACTAGGCCCTGTCAGAACAGAAGCCCTTGGGCAGCGCCAAGTGAACAAGCAGAGAGGGGCAGCCCCCAGGGCACAGAGCGGGCAACCACTCTGTGTAAGTAAGAGGTGCAACCTCTTACTTTTTGCAGCCCCAATGTGGCACACAAGATTTAGCAGTGACCTTGGTCTCCATAAAAGCAAGTACAAGAAAGAGCCTTTCTGCACACCAACCCGTGGTAGTAACTCTGAACATGGAGCATTACCACTGCTAGAAGCAGATGCTCTCTGTGATAATCTGCTGTTAACTTCATAAAATGCAATTGCTTAGAAGAGACTGAGCTGAAAAGTAAAATCACTGAACAGAATTAGTGCTGTTCTAACTTAAACCAGGACTCCCACACAGCAGGCCCTCACCCTCTGGCCAACTCTCCCCAGTTTTATTGTTCTGAGTGATGTCATATGGTCTGGAATATCCATTTAGAAAGCTTGGATCAGCTGTCCTGGCTGTGGCCCCTTCCAGCTTCTTGTGCACCCTCAGCTTCCTCACTATCAGAGCAGCACGAAAAGCTGAAAAGTCCTTGACTTTGTGTAAGCACCGAGCAGCAACAACTAAAACATCAGTGTGTTATCAATGTTATTCTCATGCTAAATCCAAAACACAACACTACACCAGCTACTAGGAAGAAAATCAACTTTATCCTGGCCAAAACCAGGACAGGCTGAAAGACAGAGGTAAGCTGCATTCCTACAGGAAAGACCTGCATTGTTCAGTTTTTTTATCTGCACCTGACCTTCCCCTTCTTCTCCAGGCTTGGGGTATTCTTGATGAGCTCTCCAGGAGGAAAAGCTCCATTTGAGTGTTGTTGTTACTGCCCTATTTCCCCTGGGGAGGAGATGGAATCTCTGGCTTGGCCTTTGGACTTCTCCTTATGTCAAGTTCAACAAGAGCCACGTTGTACCCAGTTTGTCAGTGCTGCAGGAGGGAAGAGGAACTGCACTGTGGAAGGTGGGGGTGCAAAAACCTGAAGCAGCATTCAGCTGCGAACACTGCCCAGGGACAGAAACCACAGTAGGGCTGGAGGGGGGCACATGAGGGGAGAAACATTAGCAAGCAATGGGATCAGGGCAAGGAAACATGCAAAGGCATGAAGCAGTCACTTGGCTGTGGGAAGAAAGTCAGAGGAAGCTCAGGTCTGTAGGAAGAGCTGGAAGAGCAGAACAACTCATGCATTCATTTAGCCATGCAAGGTCCTTGTGCACATGCATGCACATCTGTGGCCTGCTTGTGGGAGACCGGATGATACAATTTACAGTAAGAATATATTGCATTAGATGTAGGAAGCAAAAAGAACACATAATAAATTTCCTGGAAATTTTGAAGGTACTGACATGAATCACAAATTTTATGAAATTTGTTCAAAAGAAATGGGTAGCTCAGAGTCATTGAGATGTTTCATTTCACCTTTTCTTTATGCACATGCTTCCATTCTTCTTTTTGAAAGGAGACATATTTCATTTTCATATTCTAAAGGAATAATAGAGTGAGATAACTTGAAATTTACATGAACTATTTTATCACAAGCCAGGTGTTGCAAATAGAGAGAAGCAGGATTTTCTTTCCTTATAGCTGTTAATTTTATCTGTGAACATGGGCACTTTTTCAAACCTGCATATTATTCAGCCAAGGATACCCTTAGGTATTCTTGTGGGCCAAACAGAGTCAACTCAGCAGCATGCCTACAAATGGCAAAAGCTTGTTATTAACAAGAGAAAACCAAGGGGTCCAAGGTATAATGAGCACTTGAATAAGAGCATTGCTGAAGGCAGTGGATCCATGGGCCCTTCTACACCATGTGCCATCATGGAACAGCTGCAGTAGGTGCAAAGGTGACGCAGATTTTGTTTTGTACCACGAAAGAAGGATCTCGAGCAGTTATTTCAAGAGGAATTACCACAGTAGGAACAGAAAACTATCTTTAAGGAGGTCAGTAGCAGAGCTTGCACAAGGGCATCCAAGAAGCCAAAACTGTTGCACAAAACATAAAGCACTTATTTACCACCAGCAGTGACCCCAGCACACTAGGTTCCCCATAGTAACACAGAGCATTGCCCTGAAGGACTCTGTCCTGCATAAAAATTCCTGCGTTGCATCAATAAAACAGAAGCATTCATGTGTGGAGCTTGCGGAGATAGAACAAAAAGTCCCAGAAAGATGGATGTTGCATGATTGCCAGAGGCAGGGCAAAATCTCATTCCCTGTTCATTGGTACAGGACTATTTTCTATTGGCTAATGTTGGCTCAGGTAATAACGAAAGGAAGTGGTAAAGAAGGCAAAGCCACAGCATCATGGGGAGAGGAATGCTATGTTGTATTCAGCCTCATATCCTTTCTGTAGTACAGCACTTGGGTGTGAAAGTCCAAGACCAGCTTTGGCAACATGTTCTCTTGTTTTGTGAGCATTTTATATCTGGAAAGGGCCGAAACTGAGACGACCTCTAGTTTGCTCCCAAATACCCTAACCAAAGCCAGTTATTTCTCCAGGAGTGTATTAGCCATATGGTAGCACCATATTCTCTGGATGTGAATTGCAAATTCTCACACACACCATCCTTGAATCAGTGCACAGTGTTAAACTGGGCATCTGCTACACCTCATGGCCATGCTCTTGGAGGTATTACCTAGTGAGAGTGTATTCAGACTGGAACATGTTGATCTGCTGTTGCAGCCCTCCGGCACACCACTGTCTGTTGTTACACTGCACTGGAGAGCACAGTACTTGCTCCCACATCTGGAATGTGCAGATGCACAGGGGAATCAGGCAGTCAGCCAGTCTTAGCCAGCTTTTTGTTGTCTGGCAAGTGATATCAGGAAGCAACAAGAAAAGGACACCTCAAGGATGGGATGAGGAAGCTGAAGATTGATGAAGAAACGACCACCAGAGGTGCCCCAAGACAAACCCCCCCCCCCCCACATGCAACAGGGGAATGACCGCTGTTAGCCAGTGTGGGTGGAGGGACACTGTTCAGCCTCTGGCACGCACCGGCCACGCGTGCACCGACACCAGAGC
>WTSP01014429.1:0-22318 GCA_025331215.1 Actenoides lindsayi | reverse complement strand
GGAGCAGAGGGGCAGAATCCCCTCCCTGGACCTGCTGCCCACCCTGCTGGGGATGCAGCCCAGGGTGCCATTGGCTTCCACACTGCAAGTGCACGTTGCCAGCTCATGTCCAGCTTTTCACCCCACAGTATGCCCCAGTCCTTCTCTGCAGGGCTGCTCACCATCGCTTCATCCCCCACTCTGGGTTGATACTGGGGTTTGCCCTGACCCAGGTGCAGGACCTTGCATTTGGTGGTGGTTGGAAGTCATTTCACAAGGTGGAGTCTTAACTGAGGGGAAGAGCATTAACCTTCTGAACCTCATGTCACTCCGATGATAAATCCACTTTGGGATAAATGCATCTTCAAAGGCCAGCTCTTCATTTTTTCCTGTGAGGTTCTGTTGTAGTGGACAGATAAACCTTCTGATGAATTTTTTGATGGAGGCTTTTTTTTTCTGAGTCACAGAAATTTCAGTTTAAATCCAAGGAGGTGTAACCACTTACACCAGCCAGTGCTGACCCCTCGGAGCACTTTGTTTCCCTTCCCTCGCTGCCTCCCAAGCAGATCCAGGCAACTGGGTTTGCTTTGGAAAAGCTCCTTAGTCCTTTGAGAAACTCCTTACCGCTGAACCCCTTGGAGCTCCCTTGATGCCTCTCACAAATTATCCATCAGGAAACAGTAAAATTTAACTTTCCTTGGCACCAGTTAGCAAAGCTGTCTTTGTTTTTGCCTTAGGGGGAGGAGCAGGATGGACGTCCTGCGGCCCACCCTGATCAGGATTGGGGGGCGAGTATACAGGAAGAATCTCATTCAAGAGCAGGCCTTCCAGCACGAGGAGGAGGAGGAGGATTTCTGTGCAGGTAAAGAAGGGTGACTGTGGTGCTCTCGGAGGTGAAAGCATCGACACTGGGGGCCTAGGGAGCTCTTAACGTCCTCTCTGATGTCTTTATGCGCTTGAGGATCTGCCTGTGCAGTGGAGTGAGGTGTTGAAGAGGGAGAAAAATGCTTTGTGGTGGTCCCCGATGATCCCGCTGACCAAAGTGGACGTAATCCCCATTATCTAAGTGGGTTTGGGTGGCTGTGCTGTTCTTATTTCTCAAATGGAAGGGGTTGTGTCTGTTGTACCCCATTTCTCCCTCCATCCTGCCTTTTGGTGGGTTCAACTAAGCTTCAATAAGCTACTTGCCACCCAAATCTGTCCATGTGTGTGCTGGAGAGGAGATAGAAACCGTGGCCTCTTTCTGGTAGTCACCTTTGGTCCCGACTGGCCCACGGATAAAAGGTGCATCTATTCCTCTGTGCCAAGGGTGTGAGAGTTTCTCTGTTTTTCCAAACCGCTCTCCGTGAACCACAGCTATCCTTACCTTTTATTTGTATTCTTCTGCAACTTTAAATTCCTGCTCGGGTCTCTGAATGGGCTGATGGCTTCCACCCTGCCAGGAGAAGAGACTATTCCCGCTGGGTAGTTGGACAACTTCCAGCTGAGAGTAAATCTGAGCTGTAACTACTGCTTTCCTCTGCCTCCCAGCTTGGTGGATTTCGAAGCAGTCATTAGGTTTTCCGGAGCTGGTTAGCAAGGTGAAATAAAAAACCCAGTTGGCTGCAACGGAGAGGAGTCCGTTCCTTCCTTTGTTTAACCTTGGCAGAAGGCAGCTGTTGGACCATCGTCCTGCAGGAAGTGCTGCCAGACTTCTCAGAGGTTCTGCAAGCTCTGTTGTGGTGTTTGTTTGGTTTTTTTCCTCTGGTAGGCCCCAGTGACTGCGCAGATGAACCCTGTGATGCCTTTGTGGTGGAAGAGACTGAGAAGGGCTTCCAGTGCAGAGTGGAGGTTCCCAGCCCGTTCTACAAGTGAGCCTGCATGTTTCTGGTTTGAATTGCCACTGGCTGAGGGAAGGATCGAGTGCAGAATATTTGGTTTTGAGGTCAGAGTGAGCGACGGGTCTCGGAATAATGCATTCAGTTTTGTGGATGGGGATTTTAGCGTTAGGGGAGGAGAATTTGCTGTGCCTTTCTAGTGCAGTTGTGCCATGCTTGACTCACAGCCCTCCCCGTGACAGGGACAGCAGGTGGTGCTTTCTTGCTGGCAGGGGAGTTTTTGAGCATCTCTTCCCTTGAACATAAAAGCATCAGGGAGGGGGGGAGAAGGAGAGGAAGAACTGGGGCGAGGAGCCTGGCAGGGGGAGTTTGAAAGCCTTGAGAGAAATCACACACGACTGGAATTGACTATTGACTCCAATATGATGTTTACTGGGAAACCTGTTGTGTTCAAAGATTTATCTTGTTATTTTTGACAGTTTTATTGGTTGAATAGCTTTATTGAAATACAGAGAAGGAAAAGTGTTCTGTTGTGTAGTTGGATGCGGGTAAATTACTACCTTGACCAAAGCAAAGAGCAGAAAAAGAGCTCTTGGTTTTCTGTCAGCTGGATAATGAGGGAAAGGGATAACCCAGTTGATGAATAAGCTGTGGAAAAATGTGCTGGACAGAGCTACCATGGACTGACCGGCTTATTTTCGCTTAAGCCCATTGTCAGCCACAGCTCAGCATCATCTTATGGTGCTGGGCTGGCCATGTGTGGAGTCCCAGCAGTAGCCTCTGTGCCTGGACCAGATCCTGCCCGTGGAGCTGAGCGTGTGAATCCCTCTAGTACGGAGCTGCTGAGTCTGGGGGGACCCAGCTGCCTGGAGCCACCTCAGAGCCTGGTTCATCTGCTGTCTGGACATGCTTGGTGGAGAGGGACCCGGAGACACTTTGTGAGTGACTCTTTTGCACTTTTATTCCTCCAGGTACATCATTGGGAAGAAAGGGGAAACCAAGAAGAGACTAGAAACAGAGACTCGGACCTCCATCAGCATTCCCAAGCCTGGAGTGGAAGGAGAAATTGGTGAGCTTAACGTGCACAAAATGGTTGTTCTTTCACTGGCTCTTTCACAGACACTCTTTGAGCAGGGAGAGGGTATATTAGGTGGTTTTCCTTTAATTCCTGCTTCTGACATGCCATTGACTCACTTTATGGTCCCAGGAAAATCACTTAAGTTTTCTGCTGAGTTTTTTTTTTCTGCCTATAAATCCTTATAAAACAGCATAAGGTTTTTCTGGGAGAAAAAATAAACCTCTTTTAAGCCTTTGAATAGTCTCACTAAAGTCACTTCTGAGCCTTAAGTGACTGGCTTGTGAACTTGGGGCCTGAATGTGTTGGATTTGTTTTGATTTGTTTTTATAATAATACAATGTCCAGTAATAAAAAGCTGTGATATACATCCAGAAAAAGTTACCAGGTCAGATATTTATGCGTGAAATAAACTTCAGCATCCACTTTAATACGAGACAAGTGTTTTGATGATGTTGCTGCCCTTCTGATGTTGTCACTTGATCCTGCTAGTGTGAGCAGGCTTCCTTGTGCCCTATGTTCCTTCTCATCGCTTCCAGCGAGTGAAAAAGAAGAAGGCATTGCTCCTAAGGGCTTCCCAGGCAGGTTTCTGCCCGAGTGGCCATCCAGAGGGCCCCTTATGCGTGCACTGGTGATAATTGGCATGGTTACGTGACAGAGCTGTGAGGGGTAAGTGAAGGGGGAATCCAACTGTGGAGCTGCAGAGGAACGTGGCACTACTTCTCAAGAAGGGGGTCTTGACTTTTTCCTGAGAAGTGTGAAGGACTGTTAGGAAGGTTGAGAGATGTTGAAAGCGTGTAATAACAGGAAGCTAAGAAAATTTTGCTCCTTGCAGTTCTTTCATTTCAAGCTCAAGTGTTCTCAGTTTGGTGCCTTGAAGTGTGTGCACAACTGATATGGGCCATCTTGATCTTTGATAGTTTTTCTTTTCCTTTATCACTTTGACCACCTATGAAAACCTGCAATAATGCTCAAGAAATCTGAAGAGCCACTGAAACGATATACTCTTAGTTGTTGCTTTTCAGGCACTCAGAGCTGCCTTTCTTGAGAGCAGAGGGATGCTTTTGATGGCATCATCCTGTCTTTGCGGCAGTGTCAGGCATTTGAAGTCAAGCAGGGAGTCTGGCAGGATTTCTCTGCACATGGTTGGGGGTTTTAATTCCTAATGCTTCTTCAGTGATCCTGGGGCTAACAGTAGAAAGGTGCTGTTGTGTAGGTTTTTCTCATTCCCTTCTGGCATCTCCTGGGTGGGTGAAATGTGCTTACCTTCACAATATCCCCCAATATTGATGCTTTAAAATGTGTGGATAACTATCATGTAAGTCACGATCCAATTTAATTACTCTCTTTATTCTTGCATGGGCATGGGTGTCAGTAGTCTCCCTGTAAGCTTCACAGAAACCAGATAGGTGTCTCTGTTCCCTTGTAGTGATCAGTGGGCAGCATCGCAGCGGTGTCATCTCCGCCCGGACGCGGATCGATGTTCTCCTGGACAGCTTCCGTAAGAAGCAGCCCTTCACTCACTTCCTCTCCTTCGCTCTCAACCAGCCCGCCCTCCAGGAGAAGTTCCTCCAGTTCAAGGAGGAAGTGCTGGAGAAATGCTCCCAGGTAAGGATCCACGTGAGCATTAAAATCACGTGGGAGCTCTTCAGCAAAGTCCTATTTCATTTACTGAGGCAGCTTTTTGGCATTCACCTGGAAGGCCTTTATGCTGTTCTGTGTCCTAGGAAGGCATTTTTGACAGGCCTTTTACTCAAGTTGGCAGATCAGCTGTGAATTTGTTGAGTGCTGTTGTGAAATCTTCTGGAAAGTGGAATGGCTTAAAAATTGTTAGTAAAATGGGGTTTTTTTCTCTGTCAAGATTTTTCCTAGGTAGGAGGATATCTAAGATTCAGAAGAGGGTTGTTTGTTTGGTTGTTCTTTTGCTTTTTTTTTCCCATGGGGTTTTTTTCTTTTTAATAGGAAAGTCACTAAATAATGTAAGTGGACCTTTCTACATTTTATATGATTTCTACATACTGGTGAAACCAGGTAGGAATTCACAAGTTTGCTGCTTCTATTTCACTTCTCTTTCAGTGACTGACAGCAAAGGAAAATGGGTGTCATTACTGGAGCTGAGTGAGAAATAACTTGGTAGCACACACCATCCTCAAACCTAATCGCTTCCATTCCTCCCCATGAGACTCTGTGCTGACAGTCCCTCCTACTTGCCTTCAGATCTTGCACTGAGAGCAGCAGGAACTAGTTAGGCATGGGAAAATGAGGAGCAGAATGAAGTGAAAGCTGCATATTCCCCAGTTTATTTCAGCCTGCTTCTGGTTTGACAGAAGTGGTGTGTCGATGCACAGAGGCAGGCCGAGGAGAGGGAATGTTATCACTAAATTGCCACGTCCTCTGTGTCTGCCAGCAGGACTTCTCTAGGCCAGAGAGGAGAGTTCCTGAGAGTTCTGATTTCAATCCCTCTTCTTCGCCCAGCTGCCTATTTCCATGGCATCTCAGGAGCTTTCTGTCGCTCAGGTTTCCACCTGATGTTAAATATAACTGAAATTGGCCAACAGATGCAGGGATCAGCAACTAGTCCATTGCTGTGAGCACTGGAGGTGATATCCAGGAGGCGATCACTGGCTTGATCGTCTCCCTGCCTTAGCCAGTGGCAGCTACTTTTATTAAAGCTTATCTTTATTAAAGCAAAGCCCTTGAGGACAGGGGGATGGAAACAGTAGCCTGAAGAAGTGTTGGTTGGATGAGAGAGTGCCTGACCTTAGGCTTGTGTCAATGGTGGCCTGGCTCCCCCTGTTGGTTTCTAGTTCCAGTCCTTGTGTGCAGCCACACCAAAGTTACAAGGAGAGAAGCAGCTTTTGGAGAGAGGGGCTGGTAGCTTCAGCACAGAGCTCTGGTCGTGGCTGTTCATGCCGTTGGCCCTGGATTGAGACTACTGCTTTCAGTCTGGTGTTTCTCTTGCATTTCATCCCATTCTGCCTGGGCTTATGGCTGTTACAGTCTCTTCATGTGATTTCCCTTGAGGTCTGGCTCTTCTCTTCTTGAAGCCTTGGCATCCTGGATTCCACTTACCTTCTCCTCCCCACTCTGTCTGCCAGGAGCTCATGTGGATCTCTTGTGTTCCTCCCCATGGACAGCAAACCTAGCCCTGCAAGCTGTACAGGGCAGGAACCTCACTGTCATCCCCTGCATCTTGCTGGCTTCTGGCTTCCAAGCTGCATTGGTGCCAGGTGAATCCTTTCAGTGTCATAGCTCCAAGATGTAGCTTCTTTTACTCACCTTTGTAGCTAACACTGTTGTTTGTGCTCTCATCCTCTGTCTCTAATCCTGCAGCACACTTGCCTCATGCAGGACTGGCTCTTCTCCTTGCAGAGCACTCATTTTTCCTGCCTGCTGCCTCAGTGGCATCTCTGTGGCCCTTCATTGGCCCAGCCTCAGCTGGTGATCTCACTTGGTCTCCAGACCCCCCTTAATCGGTCTCTGTCCCATCATTTATCCCTTACTCACTCCTAAGTATCAGTTTACATCCCCGTGTAGGCCTAGAAACACGTTGGTAAATTTATCATGGTGCTTTCCCCAGTGTTGGCAGTCACACTGTGCAGGAGCTGCCAGGGAACATCTGCAAACCTTCATGTGCTTCTGGTCCTAGAAAGCTGCAGAAGCCCAGGCATGGTCTGAGGAGTGCTGAGCCCACTGCTGACCAGGCTAGTCAGGTTAATTTTGCCTCCTCTTGCCCAACCTTCTGTCTCTCCCACGGTTTTTGTTCCATGTCTGGACAGCACTGAGTCCTTTCAAGTTCTGCTTCATGACCAGGGATCCTGCAGCATGGGAACACATCTCAGCCTAACAGCTACTTCTGGCTTTCAGTAACCTCAGACTTGAACTGTGCTCAGAACCAGCACTCGGGCATGACTCCTCCTCACACCAGCAGCATCTCCGAGAGAACGCGGCACTCAAGATGTAACACGCCTTTTGTTGCTGCCAAGTCATCGAGGTGCTTCTGGGAGTCTCACACAACGGCGGCAGCCAAAGCTGCCCTAGAGCAAGGACACATCTATATGGGTGGAGGTGGAAGGGCTGGGGCTGCAGGTCCTGCCTTCCCTGCTGCTGGGTGCAGGCAGCCCTGGCCTGGGAGCTGTGGGACCGTGTGAGCACTGCTTGGTGCCCTTTGCCTCTCAGGTGGCCCTGGGGTGTTCCTGGGGCTGCTTCCATCAGCTCTAGAGTTGCCAGTTTTAGTTTGAAATGTAGAATTCAGCCAGTAGCAGCTATCTGGGGGGTTGCATGTGTATTGCCTAGGAATATACGGTGCTATATTTTTCTGCCCTTCCTCTTGGTATAAGCAAGAGGGTTTCTAGATATATTACTGCCTCTTAGGTGGAGGAGAGTATTGCAGCCCCGTACCTCTCGCAGTCACTCTGCCAGCCGGTAATGCCACTCCAATACCACTTTATCTCACAGCAGGGGCTGCTAGAAAGCCCATCAGTAATGAACAACAGTAATTCAAAACTGGGCCTCACAGACCAATAAGAGAGCTTACAGATTTGTCCAAAAGCAATGGGATTTCTCAGGATCCTGGCAGGAAAATCTGACTGGGTTTCAGTGACAGAGGCGGTGTGCTTCTCTTCCCGGTGCAGTTTGCTGGAGCGAGACACTGCAGAATTAGGTAAATCAGTCTTTGAATGAAGATCAGTAATAACTCTAAGGAAGGGAAACGACCAGCTGTGCGTGAGTGAGGATTTCTTCTGGCCATTGAGCATTTGCGAGGGACTCTGTTTCTCTCTGAAGCAGTTACCATGACAACCATTCATTTATATTTTACAGCATAGAGTTATGTTGGTGGCTATATGCTTTCTAACTTTCTTTGTGTGTGTGTTTGTGTCTTTAAGAGCTTTATAAGATGAACCTTGTGTTGAAATTCGGAACACTTCAAGTGTTGTTCGTGCTGTTGTATGATCAGGGCTGCTAGGCAAGGAAGCAGAGCTGAGAGGAGGCTCTTTTGAGGCTAATTTAGTATAAATACAGGGAGGTGGCTCACCTGGACAGGCTCATGACTGATGTGGTGCAGTGGGAGGGCTGGATGACTGGATGACCTTGGAAGTCTCCTCACACAGTCATGTAAGTGTCAGAGTGAGAAGGGCTGGAACGTCTGAGTATGTAGGTGGAAAAAGGAAGAGATTTTGCAGGAATACTGTAATGAAAAATCACAGTTGGGTGTTTCTGAGCTGTGCAAAGGCAGCGTTTGCAGTCTTAACAGGCTGTAGATGTAGCATGGGAAAGAAATATGGTTACTGTAATATGTGGCAACCTGTAAATATCAAACATTGCTAATGAGGTATTATATCTTGGAGTGGAGGGACAGAAAATGGGAGGGGTTTCTTCATCCTGCAGCTCTTCAGTTAGTTCTGAGGAAATGCTGCTTTTCTGGCTTATGCCTTTGTGTATCAGGGTGGGAGAGGGACTGTAGCTGCCATGCAGTATCCTGCTGTTAAGGAAAAAAAAAAAAAAGCAACAAAAAAAGCTGTCTGCAAATGAAGAGCTGAAGGAGTTTGATTCCTTTGCCTTGTCGAATAGAAGGCCTGAAGTGTGCTGTGGTCTATGGTTTCCTTACTACAGGGCCTTAGATTTGGAGGAGCAATGTGCTTGGGCTTGCAAAGTGAGGTGAGGACTCCAGATAAAACCCTTTCTATGTTCTTTCTAAAGGAGGAGAGCAAAGGTAGAAGTCCAAGTAGCAGGAGGGAGGAAAGAAAGAGGATTTTTAAGGCTGAGTGGAAATGAGTTGTTGGGTTTTTGACCGTGCTGGGGCAGTGTCAGGCAGAGGCATTGGCTAAAATGGACAGTCATCCCATACAGTTGGTGCATAAAGGGGGTATTCTTCCTGCCTCTCAGCCCACCCTTAGAGAACTCAAGTTTGAAGGGTAAATTTTTAGATGGACGATAGGATCTGGTTCACGGGTCTGTATCTGCCAGCAGGTTCCTGCAAATATGCTGCTTTCAAACTCCCCTGTAGAATGTGGGGATTCCCTGATGTGACACCTCACCTCTCTTCAGCTGGTGCTCTGCTTTCGATCGGGCTAGAAGCCACCACTTGCCACAAGCCACCACCACTTGCCACAAGCCACCACCACTTGTGCCGTGAGGAGTGCCGATTCCCACTGCATGGGGGAGGAAACTGGTGAAAGAGGAGCTTGTCGCTGAGAGGCCCTCAAGAGAGCATGACTTAGATCCCAGTGGATCCTTCTGCCCATCTTTGATGCTGTATCTCACTTGTCACTCCTGCTTTCATGGTTGGTCTTACCTTGAGAGCGTTCCTTAGCTATTTGGAAGATGTCCATAAAGCCCCAAAATCACAGTGTTGACTGGACCATGACTCTTGGGCTCCTTCTTCCTGGAGGAGGAAGTAATTTTTCCTTATGAACACATATTCCTTGGCTTTGCTGCTGTTTGGTCCTGCTGGTCAGGTTCCAGAGGACTGATGCCCCTGGACAGGGTGCCTTCCCATAAGGCGACGCAGCAGTTGCTGCTAGCATATTATAATCTGGGATTAGCTTTTTGGCATCTTTGCCTGTGCCAGGGAGAGGTACCTCTGACACAGCATCTATTTTATGCGTGGGAGAAAGTGGGATCTGCCGGCCTGTGAAAGAGGAGGGGTGTAAGCAAGGTTTTTAGGAGCTGTCTGAAATACTAGGGAGTAAAACCAGGAAGATTATCTCCCTGTGCACTGCTCTTCCCAGCTAATCTCCCCATTGGTTTGTGGAGGGGATGTGCCATTGCTTTCTCAACTGTCAGCACACACTCAGGTGTTGGAAAGCTCAGGGGAAAGCGCTGCTTTTGGGACAGGATGGTGTTTATGGTACAAATTGTGCTGGGGCAGAAAATTAGGGTAGGGCTTTTGCTTTCTGACCTGTCAACTACTTTCTCCTTCCTGTGCATCATCTGTGGGAGTGACAGTGCCTGGTTGTCCACGGCAAGGACAAACCAAACTTTCTCCCAGTTTCTGTTACTCGAGGTATTGTCTTGTTATGGGCCAAATATTCTCTGCCTATGCATACCACTGGGGAAAAAAGGCTGACAGAGAGAAATCATGTCCTGTCATGCATGTTCACAGCAGGGTGGATTAAAGGAAGCTGACAGCATCCTGGCTTGGATCAGCACTAGTGTGGCCAGCAGGACTAGGGCAGGGATCATCCCCTGGACTCGGCACTGAGGAGGCTGCATTTCAAATGGAATCAAAAAAAAAGGGTTTGGGCCCCTCACTCCAGGGACATGGAGGGGCTGGAGTGTGTCCAGAGAATGGCAATGAAGCTGGAGAAGGGTGTAGAGCACAAGTCTTGTGAAGAGCAGGTGAGGAACTTGGGGTTGTTGAACCTGGAGCAAAGGAGGCTCAGGGGAGACCTTCTCGCTCTCAACAACTCCCTGAAGGATGTTGGAGCCAGGTGGGGTCAGTCTCTTCTCCCAAGGAACAAGTGACAGGACAAGAGGAAATGGCCTCAAGTTGTGCCAGGGGAGGTTTAGGTTGGACCTGAGGAGAAATGTCTTCCCCGGAAGGGTTGTGAAGTCCTGGCCCAGGCTCCCCAGGGCAGTGGTGCAGTCCCCATTCCTGGGGGGATTTAAAAGCCATGTAGATGTGGTGCTGAGGGACATGGTTTAGTGGTGACCTGGCAGTGCTGGGTTAATGGTTAGACTCAATGATCTTGAAAGTCTCTTCTAACCAAAACAATTATTTGATTCTATGATTCTAAGCTGCAAGGCTTTTACCACAGAGAGGGAAAGGTAGGGAGAAGAGAGATGGAGCCATCCCACTTTCCTCAGCTTCCAACATGCCTGATGTAGTCAGTCTGTGCTTGTCTCAGGCTGCTGCATGGTGCTGAGGTTTGCAACGTGTTTTGCCACTACCAGCGTGGTATAATTTGAGCTTTCAGTCAGCAATAAAGTAATTGGTAGCAGTGGAAGGTCTATGCCTGCCCTCTTTATTCTGGGGACCACCATGCTTTGCCAGCTTGTGGCTGCTGGAGCAAGCCCCCAGCCTCCACGTCACTGGTTGTCTTTGTCTCCAGTCCAGCCCATAAGTGCCTCTGTAAAAAAAGGGTATGGAAGGAAAACATTTGAGTGAGATGTGGGGCATTAAACTCTTGACAGGCTGAGAAACTCCTACTGTCATTCTCAGTCGGTGGACTTTTTTTTTCCAGACAGAGAAAGGCTTCGGTGGCCTGGTAAGTGGTGTTGGCTTCTTCTGGAGCTAAAAGTGGAGGTTATGGAATACGCTGGTGGGAAATGGCCACTAAGTGGAAATAATTGTTTTAATATGGGTGTGTTAACCATCCTTGAGGTATTTTTATACATATCCTAGAACAAAAGAGCATGTTTTTTAAAGCGCAGCGTAGCCACTGCTCCACCTGGGAACAGTTCTTCCCCAGCAACAACACGTAGCTCCTCTTATAAAGGGAATTGAAACTTATTCATCTTGACAAACTATAGGGCATGTGGGATCAAGGAAAATGTAATTATCAGGGATGATATTAGCAGTGCTTGTGTTGTGAGGTGCAACCTGTGTTTAGGCAGGATTTAGAGGCCATTTAGAGCTTGTCACTACAGCTGGTTCCAGATTTATTGAGCAAAAAATGGACTTACCTCGAGTTTTAAATGTGTTCTGCCTTGAGTTGAGTTCATTGCTGACAGCAGCTGTTGCCTTGACAGCTGTGGAAATCTCCTCTCAAAATCCCATACAAGTGAGTGCTGCTGCTCCCAGGTCCTGAGCTAGAGCCTGTCTTAAGGAGCTTCCAGCTCAGCATCTCTGGGGAAAAGGTGGTCAGGGAGCGTGCGAGCAGTGGGGGGCTGTGCCTCGCCAGCTTGCAAAGCCTGTGAAATTTTGTTTCTTCTTCCTATTTCGAGTTGCTACCAACCTGACCAGTGGTGAAGAGCTAAAAGCTTTGATGCCAGTGGCTTGGTACCTGCTCTCTGTAGTATTTATCCCTTTGCTGGAGGTGTGTGGGGGGGTGTGTGTGTGAGATAAGACACCTATATATGATTGATCAACTGATTTGTAGGATCACGGGGTCAGCAGTAGCCTGTTCCAGAACCCTGCAAAGCTTCACCTGACTCTTGGGACGCTGGTGCTCCTGAATGAACGCGAGATCCAGAAAGCATGTGACCTCCTACAGCGATGCAAAGAGGACTTTGTGGAGTAAGTGATAAAAAAGGGATGTCGTCACCAAGGGCTTGAGTGGGGAAAAAGCAGCGAGCTGTCTTTGACAAGGGACAGCAAAGAGAAAAGCGGCTCAGTAGTCTTATCTCAACCCTAGAAATTTAGCAAAAGGCTGAAATGTTTCAGATGGGAGCAGTAGAAGCCACCAAGCAGCCACAAAGAGCCGAACAGTATCTTGCAGCTCGGCTCAAACGCCCAGTGCTCCCTGCAAACCTGCTCTCCCTGCAAACCTGCTCTCCTCATTGCTTTTTCCCACGTGCATCCCTGTTATTTTTGTGTGAGCGATTTTTGCCGTCATCGTCCCCCCGCCTGCTGCGGAGAGAGGGATGAGCTCTGGTACCTCCGTGCTTTGCCTGCAGCAGGAGCTCTGGTTTGCCACTTCCCTCTGGCCTCAGAGCAGATGCTGAGGTGTCCTTGACGTGCATTTCTTGATGTGGGGAGCTGTGTGCAGGGCGAGCCGGTGCGAGCGGTGCGAGCAATCCATCGCAAGCCGTCGGTTCTGCTCCAGGACCGGGGCTTTCTTCCTGCCTGTTAACACTGAGCTGCAGATGGTAGGGCTTTAACTGTAAATGTGGTTGAATGACACTGTAATTAGCTTATCTCTGTTCAGCTTAGACATTGGAGATGGCCTGAGGGGTTGGTTTATTTATTTCTACAAAACCTTTGCACATAAGAACACGAGTTCTTAATAGGAATTTATTTAATTATTTATTGCCTCGGCGCAGGAAGAATTGGCCGCTCTACGCCAGCTGATACCTGTGGGAGTTAATGCACAGCCCAAATTCATACCTCTGCCTTGAAAATGAGAGCTGCAGTTCTTCAGCTGTTCAATGCAGGAGCGTTTCCAGGGGAAGGCTCTCCCCTCGGGCTGGAAAGCTCCAGCTTCCTTCCGAGTGGGCTGAGCCGAAGCGGAGAGAATCTTTGCTCTCCGTTTCCTTTCGCGGAGGGGGAATCGACACTTGAACGTAACCTTTAGGTTATTTCCCCTGCCACGCCCAGATAAATATACTTTGAAAATTACTTGAGAGTCCTCTCCACCCATGTAAGCCTTCGTTAGCGTTCGTTTGCTGTGCTGTCCTGGGCGGTGCTGGCGAAGGCAGGTGCGCCCTTTTTGACCCATTTCAGGCCCTGTGGCTAAAGCCCTCGCCATGCGACGCGCACAGCGGTACCCTTGTGCTGGTTTCCTCCCAGTAAACAGACCGGAAGGGGAAATCACGCTCTCCTGGGGAAACTTTGCTGCGAATGTCCAAGGCAAAGCTGAACAGAAGCGAGCAAGGTTAGAGCAAAGTCGCGCTCACCTCATTAACTGCTGTTTAGCACTTCTGCCGGCCCAGGCGCTCCCCTTAACGGAGACAATGGCACTTGCTGCTTTCGCTGTGGCACCCTGCCTCCCTCTGATGCTCTGGTGGCAGGGGCAGCGTGTTTGGAAGAGCTGTACTCTACCCCGTGGTTGCAGGTGTGGGAGGGCATCTTCTATCCCGCAGGCGTCTGCGGCTTCTCCTTCCCGCAAGAGGAGCTGGCGATGATTTTAAAGCAGCTCAATTTGCTTCCAGCGTTTGTTAAGCGGATGTCGCAGCGCACTGAGAACTGCATTGGCATCGGGTGCTTTTCCCAGTGAAAACCAGCCAGCCAGAGACTTTGGGTCGCGATCGCTTTCGTTGGAAGGCAGGCAGGAGCTTCTCTGCAATGAGCACTTGTACCAGTTTACTGCTGATGGGTTTTCTGAAACCTAAACGGAGATTTTGGCGTTGAGGTGGCCTCTGAACGCTGACAAGATGGCTTGCGTGTCTAAAACGCTGAACATCTGAATTGAAATATTTTTACAGCATTTCTCGAGCTGATGAGACAACAGCTGCTGTAGCCTCTTGAGTTTTAGAGACTGGGGAGGCTTTTTAGTGTTTAGGTTTAGGAGAAGAGAACTCCTCCTCAATGGAGTCCACTGCCCCATACGTATATGACACTTAAGTCCCACTTAACCTCAAATTTGTGTTTAACTATAACAAAATGTATTTTATATCATTCCCTTAGTAAACCCAAATATCCAGTGTGTGCATGAGGAGTGCTGTGCATTGGATTTCAAAAGCAGGTGTGATGTTGTGTGGCACTTTGTCAGGTCGGACGGAACTCTGAGCGACCCGCTGTAGTTGCAGCTGTCCCAGCTCACCGGAGGGGGGTCGGACTAGATGGCCTAGAAAGGTCCCTTCCAACCCAAACCCTTCTGTGATTCTATGTTTTGATTTTTAACATAAAGATTTCTTGCACTTTAGCCAAATTGCTGGAGGCAAGCCCCTGACTGTGGAGGTAGCTGGAGTGGAGTACATGAACGACGACCCTGCCGTGATGGACGTCCTGTATGCCAAAGTCCGCATGAAGGACGGCTCAGACAGGTGAGTTCCCCGTGCTCTGTTCTCTCATTCCTCCTGGATGTGCCATGGCAGAGGTATGGCTGTGCCTGAGAAACCCTGTGAAGCTGGTGGGTACTGCAAGCGGTCCTTGAGCTGGCAGTCAGGAAGATGAAGTCATTCTTGCTTCCGAAGCCGGTTAAGGCGGTGATGTGTTTGCTCTTTAAATCAGTCACCGGTGGCGCGGCTGAAAGATGTCATTTTTTTTCTGTAGCGGTCTGTCAGATTGAATAATGGTGTCGTGTCTCACGGGATGATGAGATGGCCAAGGAGATACTCCTGAGATGACTGAAAAGGCAGGACAACTTGGCCTCTCCTGTCTCGTTCCCAGCCTGCAATCCAGATTAATCTGGACAGGCTGGCATATTCTGTGGCACTTAATTATTCTTAAAACCCAGTTACACCAGAAGGCCCTCAGAAAAGCATGGCTTGGTTAGAGTTGATTTTCATGTCTGTAAGCAGCCTGGAATGGGCACTGGGTGTGAAACATCCATCTTCTGAGCTGCTGGTGTGAAATCTTGAAGCCTGGTTGGTGTCAGTGCGTGTGTTTGTGCTGTTCACTGCTGCGGCTGGTGGCTTGAGCTCTACAAACAGCACTGCACTGTCTGGACGACCTTCCTCCATCTCGTTTTGGACATGTATGACACTCGTGACAGCACCATTTTTTTTCTTAGTGCTTTCTGTGAGACTGAGGAAACATAAGAGCTATTGTCCTCCATGCTGCCAGTTGTGAGATGGGTGCGGAAGTGGGTAGGGGAGTATCCAAAAGAGCTTTAGCCCTCTCTCCTTGAGACTTGGCTTTCTCTTTTCCTGGCAGCACTGCCCTTTTTCATCTGTTCCTGTTGCTAGAAGACAGCAGGAACTAGCAGGGGGGCACAGAGCAGTGCAGCTGGAGGAGGGAGGCTGCAAGCAAGGACTGGCTCAGGGAAGAAAGGACGTGTTCTGGCATCTCCTTTCCCAAGGGCTTTGAAGGCTGAGTTGAAGTAAGAGATCGGAAGTGGGATAAGGAAATGGGTGGGAAAATGAAAATGTAAGAATTGCTGGGAGGCAGTAGGATTTGAAATCTTTTCGCCTTCTCTTTCACTTTGAAGTCTGTCCTACCCTGGAAGAGGTGAGATAAAACAAACCAGGCGGGTAGAGAGCCGGGACAAGCTAGAGATCAGCCAGGAGACAGGAAAGAAGTGCAGGGAAAAACAAGGCGGAAGCACTTGGAAAGTCAAGACGGAGACAGACTCCGGATGCCCGCAATGCCCTTCACTGGGTTTGTTGTAGAAAGCATCTGAATTGTCAGCTCTGAGAGCTGAGGTATGGGCCTCTCTTCTCCTGAGTCACCGAGCTCTGGATCGTCTCTGAGCTGCAGTGCTGACGAGTCTGCTTCCGTCTGAAAAGAAGTCTGCGACCGGAGGAGCTGGTAGAGAAATCTTCTGGCGCATAAATAGTGCCTGAAGTGAGGCAGTGATGTCTGCCTGCCTCTGGAGACAGCTTGAAGTGTTGGTTCTAGCACTGCAGGCTGCTTCAGATGCCAGCTGTGGCCGTTCTGCTGAGAACCCACTTAGGTGTCACGCTCGCAGGGAAAGCTGATGTGTTTTAGGGGTGGCAGAGCTGGGTTTGTCAGAGCAGAGAAATCCTAGAATCAGAGAATGGTTTGGGTTGGAAGGGACCTTTCAAGGCCATCTAGTCCAACCCTCCTGCAGGGAGCAGGGACAGCTGCAACTACAGCAGGTTGCTCAGAGCCCCAGCCAACCTCACCTGCAATGGTTCCAGGGATGGGGCATCAACCACCTCTCTGGGCAACCTGGGCCAGGGTCTCATCACCCCAAAGGTAAAAAATGTCTTCCTTCTCACTAGTCTAAATCTGCCCTCTTTTAGTTTAAAACCATCAGCCCTTGTCCTGTCATAACAGGCCCAGATAAAAAGTCTGTCCCCATCTTTCTGACAGGCCCCTTTAAGTACTGAAAGGCTGCAAGAAAGTCTCCCTGGAGCCTTCTCCAGGCTGAACAAGCCCAGCTCTCTCAGCCTGGCCTCCCAGCAGAGGGCTTCCAGCCCTCCCATCATTGCTGGGGCCTCCCCTGGCCCTGCTCCAACAGGTCCCTGTTTCTCCTGTGCTGAGGACTCCAGAGCTGGACCCAGCACTGCAGGGGATGGTTTCACCATAGTGGAGCAGAGGGGCAGAATCCCCTCCTTCAACCTGCTGCCCACTCTTGTCCTAGTTCACCCCATACCAAACTCATAGCCAAAAACTTTGACACACCAACAGATCAGACCAGCTTTGCCTTGGGCTATTTAACCCACGCTCTTCATGATCCTGGCTGGTACCACCAGCATCATGGTCCACAAAGCTTGAAGCATATTTGAAACCACTCTAATCTTGTCTCCCTTTCTCAATCACCCTTCCTGTCTCACAGCAGCAATAGATGGGCTGCTGTTGTGCAAGGCTAACTGCCCCATTCTAGACAGCTTTCAGGAGACTGTGGTCATTCCCCACGGTGGCTTTACCACACAGCCTTGCTCTGACAACCTTCTAAAAGGAGCCGGAGGTTTCCCTAGTGGCTCCTGTCAAGCTGGCGCCGCTTTCCTCACCATCACAAGTCTTTTTACCCTACTTTTGCCCCAACTGGATGCAGCTGAACATCTGGGTCCATGCAATTACCCGTCCTATTCCAGCCTTGCAGCACAACGGCGGGACAGCATGGGCAGGCTCCTATTTTGGCTGCTCACCACATGGAGATGGAGGAATTGCCAAATTCACCCTCGGAGGAAAACGAGCAAAGACATTTATACAAATAGGAGAGGTTTGGGCTCCTTTCATCTGGAAGGCTAGACACTGGATGATGCTTGCTCCTGTTTTTCCCTTGCAGTATTTGACATATTTAGCCTCTTTTCCTCCTGCCATCACACTGAGCAAAGAAGGAACGGCACTTGCCCAGAAAGAGAACAGATGAGGCAAATTTGCTCACTGAGTAACAAAACATGTTTTTTTCTCCTTCTCAGCCTTCATCTGAGTCTTGTTTCTGGTTTTGGGAAGATATGTCCTTCTTTTCTCCACCTTTCCTCCAAATCCAAGGAAACTAATTTTTTTGGGTGGGAAATAAAATGTTTTAAAAACCCCAACAGTGTTCTTTGACTGTCCGAGGATTCTGTAGGCAGAAAGGTGCCAATTAATCTACATTAAAGTGAAATTAGCCTAATATTAAAACAATAGGAGAATGACAAGGGAGAGATCAGCCTCTAATGTCCTCATTAGCCAGTGCTGCTCCTTGTGAGCTCTTCATCATGTGAAGGTAGCTGTCTGGTTGCACTTCATTAGCACTGGGGTTAATTACAGCTAAGGAGGCAGGGAGATGGGCTGTCCCCCTACCCTTGCTGCTGTTCTCCTCCATGCTTCACCCATCCCTCCTGGATGGAAGTTGATGTTCCACTTGATTCCTGTCGCTCCTCTATTTGTAATGGCAAGACAGGTAGAACAGGACCTATTTTTCAAAGCAATCTGTGTGAGCGGTGTCTTCCCTGGAGCCTGGGGTAATTTGGGTAGTGCTCTGCTGCAGCTGGACCAATGCAAGGCTGGCACACCATAGACGGACCTACACAGATGAAACATTCCCCCAGTCCCTCACAAACTCTTCCTGCTCCTTTATAACTCTTTGTGTCCTCCTTTTCTCCTTGGCTTGCACAAGATTTCTGCCCTATCTCCATCCTGTGTTGCTTTTCTTCCCCAGCCCCTCTGCTAGCTGGCAGCCATGCAGCTCCCTGACCCACTCCTCTGAATTTCTCACCTCCTTGTGCTTACTTTTATTGTTAGGCTTTGGGGTTTTTTAAAAATTTTTTTGCCCCCACTGATGTCAGGACAGATTGTCTGTCAGCACAACATCACGTTGCCAGCAGATGAAGGACGACTTGCAGGGAAGACTACAAGGAGAAAACAATGATAACACTAAAACTAGAAAAGAAAAACCCAAGGAGTTGAGACAACTTCCCAGAGAGGATGAAGAATTGCTCAAGGCTCTTCCTCCAAAAACACCGCTGGCCTGGAAAGTATCAGGATTCAGCCACATGGCAACAGAGATAGGAACAATTTCAGTGGGAGCAGGAAATTATCTGTGATGGGAAGGGTACACCTGCCTGAACACATGAATTATGCACAAAACCAGGCACACAGACAGCTCAGAGATCAAGATGGAAACAGCTTTGATTCATGCTTTTCAAAGGACCCTCCAGACCTCCAAGGGACCTCTGGAGATCATCTGGTCCAACGCCCCTGCTCCTGCAGGTTCACTCAGAGCAGGGTGCCCAGCATTGCATTGACCAGGTGAGTTTGGAATCTCTCCAGAGAAGGAGACTCCACAGCCACTCTGGGTAGCCTGGGCCAGGCTCTGCCACCCTCACAGGAGAGAATTTTTCTCCTCCTGTTCAGACGGAACCTCCTGGGTTCCAGTTTGTGCCTGTTGCCCCTTGTCCTGTCACTGGACACCACTGAAAAGACTCTGACCCCACCCTCTTGACACCTACCCTTTAGCTATTGATCAGATCCCCCCTCAGTCTTCTCCAGCTATGACACATATACCACAGGCTATGTTATTTTACTCTCTGAAAGTAACCAGAAGACCTTTTCAGATCTAAATGTTTCACACATCGGCACCATCACGTCATCTGCCTCCAAATCCACTCTGTGACCGCACTTCAGTCCCTCTTTCACAAGTTCCCCTCCTTTCCATCACACCGGGACTGCCATAAGCCCCAAAGCAGGGAGGCAGGCACCAGACAGAGCCAGTGCCAGTGGGGACCCAGCCAAAACAATGGGTTGCCCTTCCCAGCATCCTAACAAGAGCAGCTGAAGAGTGGGGAGCAGATGGCTTTGTGATTAAACTGCAGCAGAAGCTGCAAGGTGGGCTCCAAGACGGGGAAGGACAGTGCTGTATGCCCTAGGTTCAGCTTCCAGGAGGGCTGAAGGTGCTTTAGCAGCACCCCTTGCCCAACCCAACAGCACAGCTTGTCCTGTACCCAACGCACAGGCAATAAAGTTTTGCCTTCTGCTGCTCCTCAACCCCATACACACCTTCCCGTGTCCCCAGCACGGCCACAGGTACCGCCCTGCGCTGCTCTGTCACCGCATCCCTCCCTCCTACGTGCTCTCCCCCTCCTTCCCTTGTTCCTTTTAATTATCAACTTTTTCTTTGTTCCCTTTAATTAAGCGGGGTGGGGGCAGGAGAGGGGAGGGGGAGGCTGCTGTCAGCCAGATGAGTTATTATCGCTGCGCATGAGATCAAAGGCCGGGAGCTCTCGTCTCGTCCTTAATTTGGGCAGTGTCTTTGGGCAAAAGAGTCTTTTTCTTTGTGGTTTTTGCCACGGATGGTGGTTGGGATGCCAAGGCTGGGTTGGAAGGGGAGGGCTGGAGCCCAGGAGGGTAAGTGGGGAGCAGGACTTCGGCTCCTCTCCTTTCAAGACGTAACTTGAAGAAGAATTTGGGTGGTGCCCTAGACTTCGCAGGTGGGCACCTTGGGCAGGTTCCCTAATGCCCGCACGTAAAACCTGCTGGTCCAGATCCTCACCTCAGGGAGGGGGAGATGACCAGTTTTTATGTGGATGGGGCATGCAGCTTACCAGAGCTTTAATACAGTGCACTAATTATGTGAAAACAGGCAAATGTGGGCAAAGAAACCACTCGGGGATTTAAGAAAGAGCAGCCTTAGCTAAAGGTATGAGCAAAGGGCCACGTGATAACGTCACGTTTCTCCAGCATGTGTGGGATCCTCAAACAAAAAGTGAGTCTTTTTTGGTGGGTCAGAACACATTCTGGGGTGCCAAAGTTTCAGAGAAATTCAGCCTCCTTTTATTTTTTTTAATTTTGACCTAGCGTAATAATACTACAGGATGGGACATTTTCCTCGCCCTGAGCTCGGTGAGCTGGATGGAGCTGCACCTCACACTAGGTATCTGCTGGAGTCTCCATCATCAGGCCTGTTTGGGCCCATGGGACTATAACAGGGTGATACTCTTCTCTAATCAAGGCTTATCCCTCTTATTAAAAATGCTTTAGAACCTCTTTGTCTTGCATGCCATACTACATTTACCGGCCTTATCTGTAGCATGTCCAAAATAATCTGCGCACCATTTTAATAACTCTTTGGTGCTTTTTTTTGGTAAACTAAGTAATAATTTCGGGCTGGAAGAGAGCCCAAAATGTTCTACCCCGTACAGTACTGCCTCAAAATAAGAAAATTTAGAGTATGACCAAACTGCTCTGAAAACACACCTCCCGGCCAGCGCCCATCTAATAGTAGCTAAAATTAAAGGAAAACAACAAATTCATAATCTAAGATTAAGGTCTGCGTGATGCTGGAATGTTGTCTTATAACTGGGTATCAGAAAGCAGAGGGCTGTTAATTAACTTTCTATTGACGAAACAAAGTGCACAGAAAGGAACCTTGCTAATCTGGCGCTAATCAGCACACATTATTAATTTGCTGGGGGAAAAAAAAGAAAAAAAAAAAAAAGTCATCCTCTTCCCACTTAAACGCAAGCTTAATAGGTCTGGAGTGTGGCTTCACATTACCCAGGCTCCGTTCTTTTGATGACATATGTTGCAGTGCATTTCCTAGTGCATTACGAAGCTTTGGCATAAATAATTTAAGCTGAACTCCAGTTGTTAAAATAAACGAGCAAAGGATCTATGGTGATTAATTACCCTTCTTGTCTCCTTTCTCCACCCACACCCCACCCTCCACCCCCCCTTTTAAAAGTGTAAGCACATGTGCCACAACCCAGCAAAATGTTTCAGTCTCCTCCTGAGACCAAGGGCACCCCAAAATGTTTTACCCGGCACGGTGAGGATCAGGATGTTGGGGCTTGCTGCAAGCGTCTGCTCAGCCCCAGGGAAGCTGGGAGGTGTCAGCAACTCAATCCTGCTCATGCCGAGTCAAAAACTACCCCCAAAGCTTCAGCAGATTTAATGCTCAATGAATTCCCATCTAACCAGCAGCTTTATGGGACTCAAATTTTCAACGGGATGAGGTTCAGGTTCTGACTTGCCAGCTCAGAAAGCTTGAATAATCAGTAATAACCACACTCCTTCCATCCTTCTGGAAGGACGATGCTCACACAGGACCTCTGACTCACCCTGCCCACAGCACACCCAAGCCCCGGGTGCACCCAGCGCCCATAGTTGGGTCCTGCCTGGCCCTGGCTGGGTTTTTTTTCCTCCTGCCATCTCACAATTATTCGGACAATTATGTATTTCCTTTAAGGAAAGGAAATTTCCTTAAAGGTTTGCTTCTTTTCCTTCCTCTCCTGCCCAGGACGGGGCTTCATTTTATGCCTCCTAGCAAGGGATTCCCCCCACACTGTGCTGGCCCAACCAGGGATGCTCATGGTACCCGAGGACTCATGACAGGAAAAAACTTCACTTTGCTTGCCCCGTGTGTTCTCTCACCCTTCTCCCTCTCCTCAGCCCTGGCAGCTCCAATCAGGAGCTGGGCAGTGCCAGGTGCTCTCAGGCAGCCTATGTGCTGCTTGCACCATGGGGGTGTTGCTTCAAGGGTCAGCCCTGGGCTGCTTCTCTCTCACCTGCCCTGGGAGTTTGGCAGGGATAAATATCTGTGGACACATTCCTGCTGGACAATAAGCCCCTTCCCCTCTCCCCAGTGCTTGCCAGGGGGAGGAGAGATGCTGATTACAAAGCCTTCAGCCTCTGAGGTGGGGTGACCAAAATAAGGACGTTTGGGTTATCAGAGAATGCTTTGGGTTGGAAGGGACCTTTCAAGGCCATCTAATCCAACCCCCCTGCAGGGAGCAGGGACAGCTGCAACTACAGCAGGTTGCTCAGAGCCCCAGCCAACCTCACCTGGAA